>MJUU01020544.1:22460-38052 GCA_002080025.1 Modiolus philippinarum
TTAAATATGCAATACAATTAATAATTGAGACATTAATGGTTAGTTCGAATGTATATATATGCATAAATGTAAGTTAAATATATAATAAATCATTGATATATTATTGGTTAGTTCGGATAATAAAGCATTTATTTATGTAAGTTGCAAAAGCTTTCAGTAATGTTAAATCTTCCTGAATAAACAGCCAATTGAATTTTGAATTGTTGCTTAAAGTCGTAAAATTTGGACAATAATTTAGAACATCATTAAAAAATTCCGACCTTTCCAAACTATACTTGGGACATTCTAGTACAAAATGCTCTACATCTTCAACATGTTTCAACGAACAATGTTTACATATTCTTTCAGATCTATCAATATAATTTTTGGAATATCTATCAGTTTCAACTTGAAGGGGATGTGCACTTATTCTGATTTTGCATAAGGCTTGTCTTAATTTAAACTCTTTCAAATCTAAATATTTTTCTTTGCAAAAGCTATTTTTAAATAATAAGTATGTGACGAGTTTTCCCTTATGGAATTTAACGAATTTTCTCTAAAATCTTGCCAATATTTTTCAAAACTTTTACATTGTTTAAAATTAATTCTCCTACCAAGAGTATCTATTCCTAAATTGAGGTTTGTTATTTGTAATTCTTTCAATAAAAATTCAATGTTAGAATACCAAGTAGTGGTATTACTGAAATGGAGTTTTTTATTGCAAATATATGCATCATATAACAAACCATCCCTGCAATTTTCCAATCTATGACAGTATTTCAACATGGATATAATTATCGAAAAATAAATTGGATACATCCCCAACTCTGACATTACAGCTAAGTTGCTTGATTTCTTGTTAACCCCAAGAATACATTTTAGGAATTTTATGTGAGATCCTTCGGATATGTCTTTTGTAAACACTTTCTCCAAGATTCTTACAAGCTGCCGAAGCAGGTGAAAACATCCCCCATATTTCACTACCATATAGTAGAATTGGTTTTATAGTGTGATCATACAAGTGTAGTAATGTTGAAACACTTGGATTAGAAGATGCTAAACATTGTTGTAATTTAAAACATGCTTTTATAACCGCTAAGTTTTTAGGGTTATTTTATATGAATATATTGTCAATAATTGACGCTTGTCTTTGGGTGTATAAAGTACAAACCAAAGGACACTATATACATTTAATACTTGTTTTCACTTTTCGAGCAGAACATAGACTGATTTATAAAGTTACACAATAAGAATAGATTAAACAGATTGAATAATAATGACACGATATCGCGAATAGCCCTTACGGGTACAAATGTCCATTAGGCGTTAATTGCCGAAATTGACATAATAATACATGTAAATAATGTCCTGTGTCGGGTCACAATCCACTAACCTTATGTAATATTGCGGACATAATAAAGCGAATGAAATAAATGAATGATAAACTTTTTAACAAACAATTTTACGCAAGCAGTCAGATTAATAACGAATTGATATACGAAAACATATATTAGATATCCGAAGTTTATATAAACAACTGTCACCAAAAACTTGTCGAGCACAAGCGATACTTGTTTTCAATAAAATAACATTTTATTTCGATTAAACAGCACTGTCACTTTTCTCCGGGTCATACTTTCATTGATTTTTTTATACAATTCATCTTTACATTGTAAAAATTTACCACTAGAACTAAAAGATATACCTAGATATTTGTAGCTTTTGACACATTCAATTTGTTCTCCATATATGATGAAGTATCCCTTAATAAATTTACCTTGTTTGTTAAAAATTTAGTATATTAGTTTTCTTTAGATTTACATGAAAACACCATTTGGAACAAAACCTCTGAAGTAAATTCATTCTCTGTTGTAAACCTTCTTTTGTGTCTGATAAAATAACAATATCGTCCGCATACATCAGACAATCAATTCTGTGGTTATTTAATTCAACGAAGTTAACACACGAGGACATCATATCAGGAAGATCGTTTAAAAACAAATTAAAAATATTAGGACTTAAAGCACCCCCCTACCTCACTCCAATGTTTGAGTCAAAAAGTGGTGTTATATTATTTTTTAATTTAATACATAATCTATTTTTGCTATACATATTTTTAATAATGGTATACAATTTTCCACTAATACCGTACTTCAATAATTTATATTGAATACCAGGGTGTATAACTGTGTCATATGCTTTTTTCAGATCAACAAAACAAGCATACAACTTTCCACCCTTTTTATTTGTATATTTATCGATCAGAGTTTTCAACACGAAAATATGGTCAGAAGTTCTTGATTTCTTACGACATCCAATTTGACATTTATTGATTATTTCTTTTTGTTCTAAGAATTTTTGTAATCTATTATTCAAAATGGTGTTAAATAATTTACCGATGCAAGAGTTAATTGCTATACCTCTATAATTTTCTGGTTTACTTGGGTCGCCACTTTTAAAAAGTGGAGATAGATATGCAGATGACCATAGTGAGGGATATAAACCTGTAGAAAACACCTTATTAAATAATCTATGTAATAATGGGGTTAGGATTGAAGATCCTGCTTTCAGCATTTCTGCTGGAAAACCATCAAGTCCCACTGCTTTTCCATTTTTCAATTTTGAAATAGAGCTATGTATTTCCTTAATGGAAATTATATATCTTCCATGTTTTCTACCTCTGTATTAATTTCATTCAAACTTTGTATATTATTGGCTGGAATCTTATTAAGGTTTGAAAAATGTTGTTGCCATTGTTCTGGTTCTTCACAGTGTACCTTGTCATCAGGGGTTTCCTTCAAAGAGTTAATCAATTTCCAGTATTGTTTTGGATTGTTTTCTCTTAGATTGTCTAAATTATCTAAAATAGTTTGTTTAAAATGCCTCTTTTTGTATTTCCGGAGTTTATTATATTCTCTATAACATTTATAATATGATCCCCTGATGATGGGATCAAAGGGGAATTTGGATAATAGTTCACTTTTACCCAAAAGTTCCTTTCTTTTAGTAAATAGATCAGTATCAAAATATTTACATTTATTCCCACGTTTCTTGCTTCTAGTACTATTGTGATAAATTTTACCTTTCGATGTTGCTACATTTAATATATTCATAAAGTCAACAACTGTATTTTCTACGTCCTTATTGTCAGAAGTAACATGAAAATCATCAATTAAGGTTTTACATATTGGATGACAAAGTGCATCTTGAAAATTGCTGGTGCATGCTTCTGTCCAAACATATTTACCAGGATATTTTTCCATTTTAAGGCTACTTGTATTTGAGTTAATGGAAAAGTTTTCTAAAATATTGAAAGATAACTTACAGTGACAGTCAGAAAAGTTTGGTAAAAAATCTGAAACTTTAAAAAATAATATATTTTGCAATAAATTTTCTGAAACAAGAACATAATCAACAACACTTGACCCTGTTGGTTTATGACTTGTGAACTTGCCGAATAAATCCCCTATACATCTTCCGTTTAAAATTCTCATGTTAGGAGTAATACATAAATCAACTAATTGTTTACCTCTTGCATCTACTTTTTGGTCATAACTACATCTTAGTTCTTGTACATCATCATAAACATAGTTATCATTTACAGGTATATAATTATCATATTCATCATTTGTAATAAAATCTGGCTCTGATCCTGACCGTGCATTCATATCACCACATACTATGACATCTCCTTTTGATTTGAATTTATTGCTTATATCTTTTTCTATCAAGTCCAAAACATCGTCTTCTGATTGTTCAAGATATCGAGAGGTGCTTGGTATAATATAGGCTAAACAGAGAAATATATCATTTGTAAGGTTAAAAAATTGTTTTTTCTAATTTCAACCATTGATAGTCTTTACTAGTATTCTGTAAAATTTTGACACCTGGTCTAATATTATCTTTTATAAATATTCCAAGCCCTCCATAAAATCTAAAGTTTGAAGATTGTGATCTACATACTGAAAAATATTTAAACCCTTCAATATTTACAGCATTATTGTATCCAACATGTGTCTCAGTTAAAAGAATTAAATCATAATTTGTAATCTCTCTTAAAAAATTACCATCTTGAAGTTTATTGTATGTTTTGGATATTAAACCTCCCACATTCCATACACAACATGATATGTTAGAGATATTAAAACCGTTTCTCTTTGGCATATTAATTAATTAAAGTTGGCTTATCATTTGGAACCTAATATTAGAGAAATAAAAAGAAATCAGAAAAAAAGAAAAGAAAACCGAAACAGATTAACTGAAATATATAAATTTGTATATATATGTATAAAAGAACACACAAGGAGAAAAAAAAAGAAGATAAAGTTATAATTAGGTTGTTGCTTATTTAATGTGTATAAATGGCATTTTAACGCATGTAGCCTCGAAAATTTTGACCATGGCCGTAGTATCCTCTCCTCTGTCCTCGGTTACTAGTGTAAAAATCATACTGATCGCTTAGTTTATTGTCTCTTGGTTGATGATTTGTATATGGGGAATTACCAGGTCTATTGTCTCTTTGTGAATAATAGTGCCTATCATGCCTGATGTAATTGTCATTTTCAAAGTTTCTTCTTCCTCTGTTGTTGGGAATGTAAGATGTAGAGCGTTGTGGATATCCAAATACTTCATCTATGCAATCACGAATATTTGCTGTCAGCATTGCAATCCCACTACCCGATAGGTGATAAGGATCTTTTGGATTTAAAAATTTCGGAACTGCTTTTCCTTTGTATCCCATATTGCTATTATCACAAAAAATGAATATTTTGTTTATCACTTAGTTTGTCTTTGATCATTAAACTTAACATTTGAGCTTTATTATTTAAAACATTTGAATCTGCTCTTGGTGTTGGGAGTGAAATGATAATTTCAGTATCTGAAAATTTTTGTTCTGCTTGTTCCAGAATTTTACACATGTGATTTACACAATCTTCATTTTCACGGGTTTTTATATCATTACTTAAAACATGTAGGACCAGAACATCTGGAGCATGTTTAATTGCTTCAATTGCGGTTTCAGTTTGGTCAAGAGTATATGCATAAATTTCCTCTACATTAAATTTTGAAGATATTTTTGATGGATCTATTCCTTCAGTGTTTGAAGTTCCTATCAAAATAACATGTTTTTGGTCCGAGTTTGTCTTGGTTCTACGAACTTCAGTGAAACAATTTGGATTATCCTCATTTGTTAGTTTTAGGCTTGTTATTTCATGGTTTTTCTGTTCAATGGTTTGATTTGCATCTCCCAATGAAGATTTTACTTGTTCGATAGTTTGATTTTTAACATTAACTTGCTCCTGTAAAGCTTCTATATCCTTCTGCATATCTTTAATAGTTTTTTCATACATTTGCCTTTGTTGTTCAGTTTGTGTTTTTTGTGTCTCAAGTTTAGATTTCCAGCACTCCTCTTTTAACATAAAATTATTACGTATTTCATGAATAGATGTTTTCTTTCTCTAAGCTAAAGTCTGTCCCACTTGCTTTAGATAATGAAAATCTTACGATTTTAGCTTTATTATTTCACCAATCTTTATCATATTTGGTATGTAATTCAAGATTGACCATACATAACTGAAAAATGTTGAATTTGCCGTTTACGACATGAACAAAGGTCTGCAGTCATGTGCATTTTCACAATTTTTTTTAAAACAGGTGAAAATTTCTAAGTGATGGATTGTCCTATTTTAAGGGTGACCAAGTAACTTGATAAAATAGATTACCCGAGTTGACCTACCTATTAATAGCAAGGTGTACTCGTTCGGGGTTAACAATTGTAATCCATGGACACTTTGTTTGTAAACACCAAATATAAATCAGCAGTACATTAACAATTTGTTTCAAATATTTTTGGCAATTAATGCTGTTATATTTCAATTACATGTTTGGGTATTTTGTTGAATTATTTCATTTACGGTTATGTTATTTCTTTAATCAAAAGGGGGTCCAAGCACATGTTAAAAGCCAAAGTGAGACTTGTTTATCATCTGACTTCGAGTAATACCTGCCAATACCTATTTCAAAATGGTCCGGTCCTCTCGATAATGGTGCGCCGAAAATATTATCCCTTAACAAGCATGGAGCAATTTTAAAAAGTATTTTTTCTTTCCATATGTATTTTAAATCATCAAATTAAAAGTGGTTTCAGAAGTGTACAACATTTTTACACAACCATGTAAAATCCAGCGTCGAGATATGCAATATTAAAGTCAGCAGAAGAGAATTTCCATTATCTAAAGGAAGTGAAACAGACTTTAATAATGCGACCATTATTTCTTTAGTCTGTTTCTTGGGCATGTTTTGATGATTTTGTAACTGTGTCCAGAATTTTATTGAAATTCATAAAATTATTTTCTAAAAGCTTTGTTCCAAGTGTGACAGGTGCTTTATACAGAGCAGGACATGCTTACCCTTCCGGACAACCTGATGTCGCTCTCGGTTTAATGGGAGTTCACACTGTTGACATCAGTGCTTATGTAGCGTTTGTGTTGTCTTGTTATATTTTAGTTTTGTCTTCGTCAGTGATGTTTGCGGTACCGATTTGTCCTTGTCCGTGTTTGAATACAAACGTTATTACAAATGCTTTGTTTGAATACTCAAGTTTTTACAAAAGCTTTTTCAAAATTTCACTTTATTACTGTTTGAGGGTTAAAGAAGTTACACGTACTATGGTTCTGAATTGGTTTTGTCTCAGGGTTAGAAAATGACAATAACCAATCAGTAACCTTACAGATCTTTCAAAACATATGCCTAACTGACCAAGGGACGGGTGCTGTATACAGAGCAGGACATGCTTACCCCTCCGGAGCATCTGATCTCACTCTGTTTTTTTTAGAGTGCTCTGTTAGTGCTTTAGTTTTTTTTTGTGTTGTATATTTAGTGTTCGTGTGTTTTCTGGGCATGTAGTGTCTATGGTCTTCCGTCTTCTGGTGTTATTGCTTTTGCCTTGTCTCTGGACTTTGATTTATGTAATCTTGTAATTTTTTTCCTTCGGTATTCTAATGCCGTTGTTTTGGCTGAGCATGTCGGCAAAAATACGATGTAACTCATAATGCATCTCTTTCAGTCTTGTACCTCTGCCACTTTTATTGAAACGCACTTCGTATGTGGTGTCTATAGTTTTATTTTTTGCAAAGACTGCGTCGACTTTCTTACGAAAGATGAAGGATTTAAACCGATTTGGTTTATACTAGAGGACCCTGTTTGTGGTGACTGTATTCTTAAAATGTTATCACTGTATTTGATATGCTGTTTCGCTTTCCAATAGAAAAAAGAAAGGAAACGGGGAATGTGTCAAAGAGACAACGACCCAAAAGGGAGTAATAACAACTCAAAGCCACCATAAGATATTCAATGAACGGTGAGGAAACCCCACACCCAACGGCAGGTCAGAGTCGGCCCCTAAATAAAGAGTAATCAAGTTCAGCGAAATAAATACCATCATAGACTCCTATAGGCATAAAGTAAAGAAAACAGACAAAACACACAAAGGCTTAATAAATTTCCTGACTTAGGACAGGCGCAAACTGCTGCGGCGGGGTTAAACTAGTTTTATTGGGCCCAAACCTTCCCCTATAGCCAATGTGATAAATAAAAAAACAACTAAGGAGTATCTCCCTCATGCATAGCTCTGTCCTAAGCTGAATTTTGGCTTTTCTATTTAGGTCCTTTTTGTTATTTGTTCTCTATCAGCTTTTACACGCTTTTCGGTTAATGTACTTCCAAATGTTTTGGTTTGATCTGCACTGATGAGACATAAGTTGTCGAAATGCGCATATGCAGAAAATAAATTATTAGTAACTTCGCTATTTTGTTATTCGTAACAACAGTGAAATTCAGTTAGCAACAGGACTGAGTCAATTGTGAAAAATGAAACTGAAAGAACTAGATATACGCACCAGTCTGAAATCCGGTGGTATTTAAACTATAGAAAATGAACTCTCGTTTAGAAAAGTTAAAAATGTCGATTGCAACGCGTAACTCGTTGTCAGGGCCTGATAAAAGTTGCTTATAACATGAAAATTTATACTCTGTTATTTTCATGTGACGTATCTTGATATTGACAAATGATATTTTTTTAAAGTTTTTGATATTTCTCGCATATTTGTTAATGAAAAATGAGATTTCCCGGAATATACATGGTTCCAAAGAGTTTTGGATCTAGGCATTTCTTTATAATGAAAATTTTCTGGTAAAAATATACTTTGCAATTAAATATTAATCGATTCATTTGAAATTTTGGACTGGGTACACGCAGTGGTTTTGACGAAATAAAGTATACAAAACGACCGTTTCTATCTCGCAACAATCAAGGTTACATAAACAATATCGATTTTTACTCACTAAGCACGTTGGGTCTTTGAATGGGTTTTAACTGAAGGCACGACCTTTTCCTTGATTGAACCAATGGAATCTTGTGTAGATGATTACCCTTTGAGATTGTGGGTATAAAGGGAAAATAGCAATATAATTTTGCCTAGTAACATATGATTAGTTTTGGATCTCAGCGTTTCTTATGCAAGAATCGTTACTAAATAGACCTATAAATAAAGTATGTTAAAAAATCTATCTGTACATATTATCTTGTCTGGGTACATGCATTTTAACGCCTTTTAGCAATTGATATTGACCAGTGTGTCCATTGAATATTTTCATCACGACAGTACATTATGTAAGGAATTCGCATATTACCTCTTCTTTGGGGGCAAGTATAATAACTTTTTAACTACAAAAGTAAAGATCTGGGAATTGAATGACGTTTTCACTGAATATTGTATTTGTTTATTTCTTTTGAAATCTTGACATTTTGTTGATTGTTTATTTTCGTCGCCATGCTGTTAATTTGTTCCGAAAAAGTTATGAGACACAGAAGAGTTTTTCTAGAAGGGAGATAATTTTATACCACTAGATTTCCCGCTGGTACATAAACATGAAATCACAAAAGACTACTAGCAGTTAACTGATATGCCAGCTCCAGACCAATTACCAACTGACAAATAAAATTATGTACCCTCAGTATACAGCTTCCAATAAAAATAACCCGTGTCCATGCAATACTGATTTTAGAAATTTAGAACGTGTTTAGTTAAGATGCAAAGACCCTATCAAAAAATCAATGTTAATACCAAAGAAGGCCATACGTAATGACTTGACGACAATACCGTAATTATAACCCTTATGAATTAGACGATTTAAATGTTTTATAAGTTTGTTAGGCGAGTTTAAGTATTTTTTACTCTTATGTAAAACATTACCGTAAAATAAGGGATGTGAAATACCAGCCTTGATTAGATGTTCACAGGTTGCATTGTATTTTTGAACTAAGTCATTGTCTGAAATATTTTGGTGGTGATGTTTTGATACCTTGTGTTTGCAGAGTTGTTAATTTATGAAACAGTCTCTTGGACTATAGAGATCTATAGATATCGCGCTTAACGATGTTAAGTCTTCCTCATTGTCACTTGATTCCATTGTGGGACTTGATAAGTTTTGGTTAATTATTTCGATTTAATTTGCTACATCTCAAATGAAAAAATCTCTCTCGGACACATGGTTCGATGCCCAAACCCAATGATATAGCAAACTCTTTTAGCTCGTTTGATTTGCTGTAGATATAAAAAAAAAACTTTAAAAAATAGATCAATATCTGTGAAAAATATTGGAAGACTTATTTTTCTATATTTGTATTGTTACGGGTAAAACTTTTCAATTTATCTAAAACACGGAACTGTAATGCTAGGTTTACACTGCCGATCAGCTCAACTCGATCAGCTCGACCATGCTGTTTTATCCCGATCAACGTCGTTAAATTCATTGGTCGAGCTAGCTCACGATGTCCACCCGACCTTTACCCGATTGAACACGACTAACACTCAACCATTCTCGATCTCTTTACGATTCATGTACAACTTATTCTCGACCCTTATTCGACCAAGCAGACTTTGTCAGATTGATCCAAATCCGTATACCGATTTGTGTGTATACAATTAGACCGGGTCGCGAGAAGATCGCGAAATGGTCGACTATACTCGAATATTCTCCTGTTAGTATGTAAATATATATGGAGATAAAATGTTAAATTCAGGAAACAGTTCAGCATGGCGGCAGTGCAGCAAAATTTGTAGCCAAGGTGGCTGATGCTTCAAAGAAAGGATGATAACTGTGATAGATCTAGAGTAGCAGAGAATGCGGATCTGACACAGAAGGTGCGTAGTTTGGGTTAGACAATAGCAAATGGTTCAAACGAATGAAGGTTCGCTTTAAAATACTAACAGCTCATCCTCCCCATCATGCGTTAGAATGCGACTGTGTGGTTTTCTAGTCATTACATGTAGGACTAATCTGATACATAAAACAGAAGACATATCATTACATAAAATCGATGGTAACTAGATTTACAGAAGTTTCCGTGCATAGCTTTAAATTGGCTTTCTGTAGAAAAAATTCCGGCTTTTAGAAAGTGAAAATGCCGAGCCGGCTGCGCGATGGGCACATCATTCGCCCGGTGCAAATATAAAAGACAAAATATGTGTTGCGAAACAGCTCTAAAGGACAATAACAAAATAACGAGATACATGAGTGTGTGAGCTGTTAAAAGGGATGAATTTATAATCTAAAATATGACCTAAAGCACAAAAAAACATGGCAAAATAAAAGAATAGAAACAATAAAAAGGTCGACCGATATATTTCGACAAATCTGTCGTCTACGAGTGGGTCGTAGGTCATATTTTAGATTATAAATTCATCCCTTTTAACAGCTCACATACTCATATATCTCGTTATTTTGCAAATATAAAAGATTTTTTTTATCTTCTAGTACATGTAACAAATGTTCAAACCCGCATTTTACTTACGTCATTTAGCTTGAATCATATCTTGTAATAAGAGTATCAACCAGCTTGGAAGAAACAATATTTTATTATTGAATTCATGTATTTAGTGAATCTATTTCTAGAATGTGTATAGTGGGTACATCGTGGATTCAATTTCAAATTCTCTCACCATGTACCATAGCTGGTTGATTGAATTTTAGCCCTTTGCACGTCATCCTTTATTTCTACTCTTTTCTACAATCCTGATATAATCCCATTGAGCTTTTGTCATTATTTTGTGTCCGTTGTCCATGAACTTTTCATTTAAATATCTTCTCCCCAGGAAAACATTACCTCTGAAACCCCTAAGCCAATTAGAACAAACCCCTAGATGTTCCCTTTTCAAAATAGTGTCTGCCATATCGTCAGCTCATACAAGATGACCACCAAAGGGGGACAAAGTTTAAGATTGTACCCAAAGGATCTTCTCTGAATTCACAGGACCAGGACCAATGGCAGCCAAAATTGGTCAAAATAGTCCTTAGATATTCCCTTTTCAAAATAGTATTTATCTTGTCTGCAAGCAATATAAAATGGCCGACATCGGGGATATAAGTTAACATTCGACCCTCCTTGGATATCCATTCAAAGATCTTCTACTCTAAAACGTCTTTGTCAATTGGCCAAAATTGAAAACAATAGTACTTGACTTGTCCCCACTTGAAACTAGTATCTGGCAGATTCACATCATATCAAAGATGGGCATCAGCCAAACTTGATCACAATGCAAACTGATATAAGGCCCTAGTAAGCGACTGAGGCTCTTGAAAAGCCTCATGTAGAACTATTGTGAAAAGATGCATGCTGTCGTGATAAATCGAGTAAAGGTCTTGAGTGGTCGAATAAAAAATCGGGTTATGGTCGGGAACATCTTGTATAGAAAAAAATAAAGAATCGTGTTTGTCGAGAAATGATCGAGTACTAATCGAGTTGATCTGGTGTCGAGAAGCGAATGAGTTAAAGTCGGGTAGGGATCGGCATGATCGGCTCAAATTTTGAAACTCGATCAAGGTCGATCCCTTTTCGACCTCTTCACGACTACCTCGATTAGACCCCGATTGATTCCCGATCTGTTCTCGACATAATATAATGCACACGACTTATTCACGATATTTTTTGACATGTCAGAAATATTTGGGAACACAGCTCGAGTTCATCATAGTTAGTAAGATCGCCCCGATTTGGTTAGTAGACCGGACACGGACAATCAAGATCAGTGTCCCGATCGATGAATATTCATGAATATTCATAGATCGAGTTCGGTTGAGTTGATTTGATCGGCAGTATAAGCCTATCATAGTTAAAATATCAGAACTTTCTATGATAATGACGATACGGTGTGGTATCAACTGTGGCAGGGTTGCTCTTTAGTATAAAAAAAATATTATCTCCCTTTTAAAATCTGTGTTTGGGAAAATGCAATTTTATTACATGTGATTCAATATCAGAATGTAAATTAAACTTATTTTGAGGTTGTATTAAACTAACTGGTTTGAATTTTAATCTTATTTTTGTATATATTGTTGAAAATAGTTAAATTTGTGTAATTTTAAACTTGAGTTCATACTCAATGAACCTTAATTTATTTTTAGTACAAGTCTCTGATTGAAATTTAGTTGATTGTCGTTTATGCCATGTTTATTGAGGTATAATTTGTCCAAGCGGAGCAAATATAGATCTTATCCCTGTCGTATAGTTCTAATTCCAATCATATAGGAAAGCTTGTTAATGCTACAAATGGAACAATAATAGTTCCTTTTCCATTTGATTATGAGAAGATAATTTATAGTTTGGAGAAGTTTTCTTTTTGGAATTTTGATTTTAAATTGCTTATTTTCAGTACGTTTTGTTAACTTTTATTTTTTGATCTTTTAAACTTTTTGTAAGTAATTGAATCCATAGTCAGTCCAGTAGTTAATGAAATGAGCTTAACTAACGCAAGCTCATTTCATTAACTACTACAAATTTTGACCCCTAAAAAACCCTCGAAAGACCTAAAAATGACATAAGTTTTGTCAAAAACACAAAAACAGCACAAAAAAAACCCCATATTTTTTTTACCCTCAAAGAAATTTTTTTGAGAGCCGGAGGTTCAGCGCAGGAGAAAAAGTTACACAGGAAAAGTGAGAAAATTTTTTTAGAGACACTGGTGGGTCAAAAAAAAAAATAGCCGGAAGTTTAGGCACAAAAAAGTTTTTAGCACCCCCCCCCCTAAAATGTGTTTATTACTACTACTAAAAAAGCAATTAGTCCGTTTTAATAGAAATTTACTTGATTAACCAATATCGACTATTACTTGGCAACAATCTAACATCGTATTGATTACAATATGCTATTCAAAAGGATGCTCCATTAAAAATTTAAATGACAAACCAAGCGTATTTTGTAGTAGCTATTGATTTCAATTAATAGACTACCATGTCAACAAAAATAAAATTAATTGGAAAAGTGTTCTTTCAACTGATGCCAAGGTGTAATTTCATTTCATTTAAACGTAAGCAAGATGGCTTCACTCAAGGAAATTTCACAGTATCCAGACAACGCGATTTTATGGGACATGTCAAGGTAAGTAACTTATTTATTAATCGAACGATAAGTATATTCCTTATTGTATCAATGTAAACCAAATACACTTTACATGTTTATTTACCTGGTTGTTTATATATTTTTCCAATAAATATTGGAAAATCAATATGATATGAGTTGTCTTCCCCCAACCTGGAATATAAATTTCACATTCCTTCTTATACCCGTGTAGAAGAAGGAATTTCAGGAATGTTGGCCGGAAATTTAAATTCTTTTTGTTAAATATAAAAGTTTTTTCCGAAAAATTTTAAAAATGTAAATTATGAAAAAGTAAAAAAATACCCTTAAAAAATGAAGCAACCAACAGCCCCAGATTTAACATTATATCCAGAATTACCTACAGAAGATGGACAAAATTATAGACTACAAAAAATAACAGAAATAGAAAAAAAACTTTAATAAATGAGAGAGATAAACGTAAATCACTATACAAGAAATATAAGCGTGGAATTAATGCTACTGACGGAGTTGATACTACTTTAATATCAGCCTCTGTTATTTTAGCAGGTGTCGGAATAGTAATTCCTATATTGTTACCAATGCAAATTACAGCTGTTGTATGTGGCAGTTTGGGTGGTTTAGTTAAACTTGTTAGACGTAAACTTACAACAAAATCAAAGAAACATTATGAAATTAAAACAATGGCAGAATGTAAACTAAACAGTATATAAGATTTAATATCAAAATCTTTAACTGATGGACAGATAAGTGAGAATGAATTTAAATCAATTTTAGATGAATTAGAAAAGTATAATGAAATGAAAGAAAATATACGTACAAAACAAACACAAACAAAAATGAATGACAGTGAAAGAAAGAAATTGATTGAAGAAACAGAAGCTAGAGTAAGAAGTGAATTAAAAAAAAAAGGAAAATATTTAATTTTCTTCAATAAAATTACTATAGTAAATGATCCTCCACCAAAATATGAATAAAATTTTATACTTAAAAATGGCTGAAGGAGGTTTTGATTTTTATGAAAATCCTGCATTTGAAGATGATTATAATGAAGAAGAAAAAGAAACCACTTTTCAAAATAAAAAAGATTTTGAAAGTACAATAACCAAAGAATATGAAGTATCAAAAAATTTATCAGAAAATGATGCTAAAATTCATGAAAGGGAAATTACAAAAAATGGTAAAAAGATTTTATAATGAAAATAAAGAAACAGTACGTAATAAAAATGAAAAGGATTTCTTTGTTAAGAATGAATATGGAAACATTATGTTATATGTAAAAGATGAATATGGTGATATATTTCCATTAACATATTACAACAAATCAGGGGTATTCGATTTTTATAAATTTAGTTATCTTCAAAATCTACATCGTATTTACTTTATCAGAGATGTTTTAGGTGTAGATGATTATAAGCTTTCTGAAGGAATAAAAGAAAGTAGAGCAGAGTTTCAGGAAGAGCTTAAAACCCCACGACCTTGGGATAGAACCGAAAACATAAGAGAAGATATTTCTTTACAAGATATAACTTCCCAACAAGAAGATAGAATCGAAACCATAGAAAATATTCCTTTACATGATATAACTTCCCCAAAAGAAGCAGAAGAACTTTCAGAAACAGCCAGAAATGCAAAAACATCTGTTAAAGAAATATTAACATCATTTGATAAAGAAACACAAACAAATGTAGGTATGAGAGAAATGAATGTTTTAATGAAAGCGTTTACAACAAATGAAGAAGAGATTGCAAATCAATTACCAAAACTGAATGAAACAAATAAAAAAATAGAAGAAAGAAAAAAAGAATTAAGATTAGCTATACTAAAAAAAATAAAGATCAAATAGATATCATAAGTAATCAAATAATAGATTTGGAAATTGAGAGAAGTGGAATATTAGAGGTAATTAATGTTAATAGAGATAAACTACGTAACCAGTTAAATAGAATTAAACAGACAATATGTAAAATACTAAACGAAGACACAACATTAAGGGAAAGAATTAGAACGTTATTTAGAGAACAAGGAATAACAATAGCTAGTATTTTAACTGCTTTTGGAATGATTATTGGTGTTATAATAGAAACATTTACTGCTTCTCCACCTCCACCTCCTACAAATAAAACAGATGTAAAAGATTGGATAAAAAAACAATTATCAAATCTTGGAAAACTATTAGCTAAGCTTGCAGGAAAA
>MJUU01020554.1:4200-39777 GCA_002080025.1 Modiolus philippinarum
AATAGGGCATCTTCGCTAGCCAAGGGTTGCGATCAGCTTCTCTCCTCTTCACCCTTGGCGGATTGAGCCACAATTTGTGAAACATCAGTTTCAAATTATCTCCCTTTAAAGTAAGAGTTTCAGTATGATTTATTGTAATAATAAATGATTATTTATTGCATCTAATAATACAACAATTCACAATATATTTGACTTTAATGAAATAACCTTTCAAAAGTAAAGAAAGATAATTAAATCATGGAAATTTTGCAAAATAGAAAAATCACTAAACGCCATATTTTAAGTTTTATTGTTTTGATATATTGTAAGTTAATTAATTGGCTGTAGTGAAGGTTAACTGCTACCAATAAAAGACGTGGATTTGAGAATACAGAAATCCAGCTTGATCTGCCAAGGGTGAAGATGAGAGGAGTGGATCGTAACCCTTGGCTATCGAAGATGGTAATAGGGTTGAACTTAATATAATCTCAATTATAACTTGCATTTGAAGAATGTTTGGTAATAAGGTAAATGAATACTTGCTTGAATTGGTAAACCTATACATGATATTCTGTTAGATTGAAAAAAAAAAAAACAAAACACTTTATAAGTTGAACATGAGTGACAGTGACGCAGGTCCAGACATGTAATTGGTCTTGTTAACCAACGTTTTCAACAGAGGGTACCTATTTTGTGAAATCAACTCATCAAACAGTTTTCAACCTAGATATTTGAAACTTTGCAGAATGTTTCTACATATATTGAAGATGTGCACCTGCCTTTATAGAATTATTTCGGAAATTGTTTTATATTTTTCTGGACTTTGGAACTTAGTCTCTTTTATCGATGTTTTCAGCATAGGGTACCTACATGTAGTTTGTGAAATCAACTTCTCCCAGTTTTCAACCTATATATTTGAAACAAAAGAGAATGTTTCTACATATATTTAAGATGTGCACCTGCCCCTATGGAATTATTTTGGAATTTTTTTCCTATTTTTCCGGACTTTGGAACTTAGGTTTTTTTATCGATGTTTTCAACAGAGGGTACCTATTTTGTGAAATCAACTCCTCCTACAGTTTTCGACCCAGATCTTTGAAACTTTACAAAATGTTTCTATATATATTGAAGATGTGCACCTGACTTTATGGAATTATTTCAGAAATTCTTTCCTATTTTGCGGACTTTGGAACTTAGTCATTTTTTACTGACGTTTTCAACAAAGGGTACCTATTTTGTGAAATCAACTCCTCCTACAGTTTTCAACCCAGATCTTTGAAACTTTACAGAATGTTTCTATATGTATTGAAGATGTGCACCTGACTGTATGGAATTATTTCAGAAATTTTTTCCTATTTCTTGGGTTAGGGTTAGGGACTTAAGAATTAATCAGATTTTTTGGACATTTTCAACAATGTACATATCAGTTTTGTGAAATCAACCAATTCTTTGATTTTTGACCAAGGTCTTTGAAACGGTAAAGATGTGCACTCAACATTTTTGAATTGGTTAAGAATTTTTCCAATTTTTTCTGGACTTCTGAAGTTACCCGAACCCAGAACTGTGAAATTTAGTCCTTCTTCACTTTTCCCCAGATCCTTGAAATTAAAAAGCATATTCTCTACTGCCCACCCAGACCCATTTATGTTAAAGGTCCATTAAATAAGGAACCCATAAAACATCACCAAAACGCAACCTGGCCATTTGTGTCTTTGACCCATTTTTTAAGGTTGGCCCTAGCTGTCTACACTCCAGGTAATGCTATACAAATTTTAAATTATGGTCAAGCTTACAAGTGCACTAAAGGTAATGTTATATTTTTCTTAGTCTAATGATTGAACTAAATTTATTATTGCATGGAAAGCAACAAAGTTTAGAGAAATTTTTATCTATAGTTGACTTTGTAAGACAAAAAAGAGAATAATATTTCTAAAAATATGTTTTTAGACAATCCCAATTCCACTTTATCCACTGAGGATATGACCCAGATTAAGGACAAAGATACGGGCTCATGGATCATACATATTTACTCTGAAGAGTCTGAAAAACATTACAAAGAAACAATCCAAAAAGTTCTACAATTTACAGTGAAAGAAAGAATAGCAACAATTGCATTTTGTTTGATGGAGAAAGTGGAGGGAGGTAAGGGGTTTTTCAGTAATAAATGCTCAATAAAAATAGCATGAATTTATACTGTTTGTAGCTATAGAGTATGCTTCTGCTACAAAACGGTTTTTATCTGTATGTCACAGATTTCCAAATAAAAATATGTACTAGAAATTCGCATTTAAATTGTTCTCAATATCACAAGGCCAGAAAATATCAGGGTTGCTTTTACAATCAGGAAATTAGCCATAAAAAAGAAGCATTATTATATAGAGAATAGGTGAGCACCCCTTGATCCATCTTTCAAAATAACGTTTTGTCCCTTTTTCCTTTTCAAGATTGTGGTCATGGAGTTAGTAGTCTACCTGTTTTTAGCTCACCTGGCTATGCCAGGGTGAGCTTTTGCCATCACTTGGCGTCCGTCCATCGTTAGCTCACTTTCAAAAATCTTCTCCTCTGAAACCACTGGGTCAAATGGAACCAAACTTTAATTGAATCATCACTAGGGTATCTAGTTTCAAATTTCTTATTTTGTATGTCTTAGGTCAAACAACATGGCTGCCGTTACTAAAAATAGAACATAGGGGTAAATTACAGTTTTTGGCAAATAACTCAAAAACCTTTACAGATATCAAAAATCTGACATGTAGTAAAAATGATCAGCATGAGAAGATCTACCCATGTTGAAATTTTGAAGAAAATCTGACAACCTGTCTAAGAGTTATTGCCCTTTTTCCGTAAAATTTTCAAAATTTTGATGTTTTTTATTTTTTATTGAAAAAACTATAACAGATAGAGGTTAAGTTTAAATTGCAAAAATGTTCAGCATATTAAGATCTACCCACATGGATATTTTGAAGAAAATCCAAGTACCTATATATGAGTTGTGGTCCTTTATTGGTCAAATTTTCGTGATTTTTAGCTCACCTGGCCAAAGGCCATGTGAGCTTTTGCCATCACTCGGCGTCCGGCGTCCATCGTCCGGCGTCCGTCCGTTAACTATTATTAAAAAATCTTCTCCTCTGAAACTACCAGGCCAATACTTACCAAACTTGGCCTGAATCATCACCAGGGTATGCACTTTCAAGTTTCTGATTTTCATGTCCGTAGACCAAACAACATGGCCGCTGTTACTAAAAAAAGAACATAGGGGTAAATTGCTGTTTTTGGCAAATAACTTCAAAACCGTTGCAGATATCAAAAATCTGACATCAAGTAGAATTGTTCAGAATGACGAGATCTATCTGTCCTGCAATTTTGAAGAAAATTGGAAAAACCGACTTAGAGTTATAGCCCTTTTTCCGTAAAATTTTCAAAATTTATGCATTTTTTATTTTTTATTTCAAAAACTGTAACAGATGGAGGTGAAGTGTAAATTTGAAAAATGTTCAGCATATCAAGATCTACATACTCTGAAATTTTGAAGAAAATCCAACTGCCTGTGTTGTACCCGGTAGTTATTGACTTTTTTCACCAAAAAAAAAAAATCAATGCCATATGGTAATGGGTTATTTCCCTTTAAATTCTGCTTTCAAATCTTCTTTGGTTTACTTTTCTCCTTTAAATTTTAGAGAAATTCCCTGCTATCACTTTATTAGAAATAGTTTTTTGTTACAGAATCAAGAACAAAAAAGTTTTCTTGTACAAATTTTTAAATTTTTTTGCAAAAATACTTTCATAAACTATACTTATTTCACTACTTAATAATAATTGTATATAATGTATATTGTTTCATTTACTTTGAAATAAATGTCCACGATGTAAACATTGTTGTCAGTGCATCTAAGCTTCAATGCCTAATTCTAATGCACTTATGTTTGTAACGCTAATTTTGATTGGATGTCGTCAGAATTTTGAGGGGGTTAAATTTACGATTTACCGTCGGAACCAATAGCAACGTGATGGCGCAGACGCACACCAAACTTCCTGTCATTTAAAAATCGATTTTGAATGTTTTTTTTTCGGATTTGCATTAGAATAGAGATAACCAAACTGTATTTTAGGATCTTGAGGGGTAAATCTAAGATTTTACTGTCGCAAACATCCGTTTTCCGGCTCCGCTAACGCGTCGCCAGAAAACTCAGTTTGCGACAGTAAAATCTACGATTTACCCCCTCAGATCCTAAAATACAGTATGTTTATCTCTTAATTACCCAAACATATGACATGGTGATTTTCAAAATGGCTGCCAAAAAAGGCGGGAAAATGCAACATTGTCAGATTTCAATGAAATTTGGTTTCCAAATAGGTATTGATATTGCGATTTCAAAACCTGTGTTGAAAATTGTCCGTTGACCGCCATTTTCAAAATGGCCGCTAAAAAGGCGGGAAAATTCAACAGTGTCCGATTTTAATGAAATTTGGTTTCCAAATAGGTTTTGATGTTGCATCTTCAAAACTGATGTTAAAAATTGTTTGCGGACCGCCATTTTCAAAATGGCCGCCTAAAAAGGCGGGAAAATTCAACATTATCCGATTTCAATAAAATTTGGTTTCCAAATAGGTATTGATGTTGCGACTTCAAAACTGATGTTAAGAATTGTTCGTTGACCGCAATTTTCAAAATGGCCACCAAAACAGGCGAGAAATTTCAACATTGTCCTATTTCAATGAATTTTTTTTGTCCAAATAGATATTGATGTTGCGACTTCAAAAGTGATGTTGAAAATTGTTGGATGGCCGCCATTTACAAAAGAACGTCTTGATTTCAAAACTGGTGTCAAAAGTGGTCCTTAGCAAGAATGTTTTTTGTCAAAAAAGCCCAACATAGAAATGTAGTAAAACATGCATGATCAGACTTTAAATACTGTTCAAGATATTGGTGGTCTTCAAGGTACTTAAGTTTGAGACTGAAGATCAACTGTATAACTTACAATGTTACCATGATTGTGGCATCTGAAAGCCAGGTGAGCGATACAGGCTCTTGAGAGCCTCTAGTTTTACTTTATGTCCTATATTTCAAAAATGCTTTGAGATAGATGTCAAGTTTAAAATGCAAAAATGTTCA
This sequence comes from Modiolus philippinarum, assembly GCA_002080025.1. Lineage (NCBI taxonomy): Eukaryota > Metazoa > Mollusca > Bivalvia > Mytilida > Modiolidae > Modiolus > Modiolus philippinarum. The sequence goes on from MJUU01020554.1 coordinate 9,293, forward strand.
GCATGTCAAGGACTATATTTTATTGAACACATTCAAGTTTTCCAACCGCTTCCAAGATGGCCGCCAGCGGGGAACTTAGTTTACCATTTGACCTAATGGGAAAATTCATACAAAGAACTTCTTCTTGAGAACCACTGAATGGATTTGAACGAAACTTGGCATGAATGATGCTTATGAGGTGCTGACGAAGTGTTGTTACTTTAGTGCCGATCCATCATCCAACATGGCCATCAGCTGGGATCTTAATTTTAACATTGGACCCTTTGGGAAAATGCATACAAAGAACTTTTACTTTTGAACCACTGAATGGATTTGAACCAAACATAGCATGAATGATGTTTATGAGGTGCTGACCAAGTGTTATTACTTTGGTGCCAATCTGTCATCTTACATGACAGACAGCATTGGACCCTAAGGGAAATGCACACAAAGATCTTCTAGAGAACTGCTAAATGGATTTAAATCAAACATGACATGAATGATGCCTGTCAGGTGCTGACCAAGTGTCACCAGCTGTGAACTTAAGTTAACAAAAGATCTTCTTCTAGAGAACTGCATAATCCAAATGAGAAGCTTATGAGAAGCTGACCAAGTGTTGTTTCTTCAGTTCTGATCCATCATCCAACATGGCTGCTAGCAATGGGGAGATGCATACAAAGATATCATGGAAAACCATCGAATGGATTCAATTTAAACATTGCATAAATGAAACTTGTGAGATTTTGATTTGACCAAGCTTGTTACTTTGGTGCTGATTCGTCTTCCGACATGGCCACCAGTAGCAGAACATAGTTTAACATTGGACCCAGTGGGAAATGCATAAAAAGATCTTCTCCTCTGAGACTGCTTGAACAATTTCAGTAGAATTTTGATATGATAGTCCTTATGTGACCCTCTTCAAAGTTTTATGTTAAATAGCTGCCAGCAGGGAACGTAGATTAACTTTGTCCCTTAAGTTTGGAAACTGCATTCAAAAATCTTCTCTGAAACTGCTTGAACAATTTTAATAAAATTTTATAAAAAAGTTTCTGATTCTTATGTACATACACCACCAAAGATGGACCATTAATTTGGAATTATAGTGCTGCAGGTCCCAGGTGAGCAATACAGGCTCTTGAGAGCCTCTTGTTGGTTTTATTCATATGTTTTATACTATAGGAAAATGGGACAGAGAAAGGGGAGGTTTGGGTACCCATAAACCATTTTAACCCTTCTGCTGGCTTTTCTAATGCCAGTACCAAGTCTGGCTGTCCAGAGTTCCTATCGTTGTTTACGTTTGTCTTTTGTTTTTTTATTGTGTTTTTTTTTCATTGTGCAGTTCATTGGAACATTGTGGTATGAGACTATGTTTTTTGGCCATTGTAGGTGTTTCCTGTTATCTTTTTATTCTATAGATAACCTTGATTTACCAAGTTTTCTCAGTTTAAAAAAATGTCATATTGTCACTTGTGAAAATAAAGGATTTCTTGTCACTGTAGGAAGTGATATCACCAATATCTCATTGTCAATTAATCAACTAGGGCATTGAAAAAAAAATATCCACATCTAAAATCTCAGTCTAGAAAATCTATATAATAAAAAGCATAACTAATAGACAGTCATGAATATGATTAAAAATGTAATTTGTGTTGACCAAAACAGTGGATTAAACTCAATGCGGAACAAGTTACACAATTCTTTTTTATTTTCTGCGTTGTTCGGCACTCGTGACATTTTTATTTTCTTGTATATTCACAACTGTGGATTAGTTAAACTATAATTACTAAATCATAAACAATATTTAGGTCAAGGTTTGATTTTGAACTAGAAGACCATTGTGCTTGAAATTTGCCAGTAGTTGACATTTCTGTTCATTATTTAACAATGATTTCAAATATTTAGCTGAAATTTCAAATTCATTGTTATGAAATCTGATTCAAGAACTGATTTGTAACAGTCAAATAATCACTCAGTCATACAGCAACTTCTTCTTTGTGTAAAAACTTAATTTTACTATTAGCAGTTACATTTTGTTTTTATATCTGCTGTAGAAGTTTGACATATATTGTATAAAAAAATTATTCAGACTAATTTGATCTTTTTTTTTTAGATGAAATTTATTTATTTATATTTCTATTAAATGGCAGATCAAGTACTGAAGTATAAAAAACAAGCTGCTATTATAAGAGATGCAGTGAATCTACAGAGAAACAGATATCTTCAAAAAGTGAAAATAATAATACCCAACAGGGAGAGGTTTGACCTGATGTTGTCTAAAGAACTGACTAAACAGGAGGAAGAGAGCAAGACATGGTTATCTAAAGTAGGAGATGTGTTTAGTAAGTTAACATATAATATATACTGCAGGGGACCACTGATTTCACCAAGGAACAGTTTATAACATTAAGTAACACTATGTCTATAGTTTTGTTGTCAGTGCATCTTTCTTAAATGGATGTTTTCTGTGTGAGACAACCTATAAAAGACAGGGTTTTGTGAAGCTGTCTTTCACGGATAAATGTCCAATGTAACATTGCAATTTTTTCGACATCACAATTGTTACCTGTGACAATAAACTCAATAGATTATTTGATGTCACAATTGAGAACTCCACAAGGAACAGCAAGATTTACTTTCAGTGGGGTTAATTGTTGTATTTTACAGAAGAAATAGGTTCTTACTTTTGACCAAAATTAAAGTTTGGGATATGTTTCATTCCTGTGAGAAATTCTATGTCTTTTATCCTCTTTTCATTCAGGAAAGATGGCATTTCTCACACTTGTGGAAGATATCCCTAACTTTGATATGGTCTTGTGAAGAACCTATTATTCTTCTCCATCTTCCAAGCCCATAGACAACATTTACTGCCAAGTGATACATTCAAATTTTAATGATGTAACAATTAACTAACAATCATACCAAATTCTATAACCATACAACAGTGTCTTGTTCTAATTGAAGGTGTTCAACCCATAGTAATAATAATAATAATAATAATATTCTTTATTTCAAGAGGGTTACACAGTTAGCAATACAACTAATCTTCCCTGAGGCCCTCACAAGTTAAAAATAATAACAAATAAACAATAATATACATTTAACAATACAATGTCTAGTTTACAATATAGAAACTATAATTTTTCAGACTCAGAACTCAACAAGTAGTCTTTAATTTTGCACTTAAAGGAATGAATATTAGGTGCATCACGAATAGATTTTGGCAGATCATTCCACAAGGATGGTCCTGAAAACATGAAGGATTTTTTAAACAATTCTAATTTTGGTTTTGGAATAGAAAGATTGCCTTGCATAACATTTCGAAGAGAATAAGGATTATTTTCTGTGATATAATTGAATTTATCAACAAGATAGGTTGGTGCATCATTTTTTATACATTTGTATGCAAGTATGTATTTGTGATACTTGACTCTTTGGTTAACAGTCAGCCACTCAAGCTGACTAAATAGAGGCTTTGAAGGGGCAAATGGGTCTGTGTCCAGTATTACTCTAGCTGTCCTTTTCTGTAGTTTCAAAACTCTATTTAATTCTTTGTTATTACAACCACTACAAGTTATGCAGCAGTAATCTATTAAAGGAAGTATATACCCATTGTAGAACATTTTTCTTGCATCTAGATTTAAAAATTTCTTTATTTTTAAAAGAAGATAAAGTTGGGATGAGATTTTAGCACATAACGTGTCAATTTGATGGGACCATGTTAAAGAAGGGTCAATTTTGATTCCCAAAATTTTTTCACAGGTAGAAATCTGTATTGTTTCATTATCAATAGTTAGAACACTTTCATTATAATATGGCATAACTTTTTGACTCGTTCCTATGATCATGTATTTAGTTTTACTTGTGTTAATAAACATATTATTGTCACTACACCATTCTTCAACACAAAGCAGATCCTCTTGCACCAAAGATTGTAGGGTATGAAAGCATTTTCCAGATAGATGCAATGTTGAGTCATCAGCATACAAATCAAGATTGCAATTTTTTGTATATAAAGGAAGGTCATTAATATATAAAATAAACAATAGAGGGCCTACTACGGAGCCTTGAGGAACACCATATTTTACAGGCATTTTGTTTGAACAAGTATTACCTATTTGTACTTGTTGAGTTCTGTCCTTGAGATAAGATGTGAAAAATACTTGTACTAGGTGCCATGAATAAACAAGGCTTGTAAAGGATGGAAATCCACCCTTAATTTCAACTGCAACATAGATATAAAGATATTCAAATGATCACATGTTTAATTATAGACATACAGAGGGTGGCCAAAAGTATTATCCCACTTACATTTATTCCCTATATTTTTTATGTTAAACTGCATTTATTCAAAAAAATTATTGTTAAGTCAATTCTTATCCAATTTCAATGAAAATTCCATTGATAAACTCAAAATCTTGTGAAGTTTACTTGTTTATTTTGACATAATTTTCTTACATGCAGTTCTGAAGAATCCTTGATTTAAACATGAAGTGTAAAATTTTTTGTCACAATTCCCTATTATGCAAGTAAAATTGTGACTTAAAAATTTCACTTCCTCTTTAAATCATATCCTTTGAAACTACTGTTCAGAAAATCACTTTTGGCCATGCTCTGTATTTATACAATTTTATTGACTATCCTTTTCCATTTCTCACAGGTTCCTGCAACTCTTCATCACAGAAGTAAAATAAAATATGATGTCATAATTCAAAGTTGATTATTACATGATGTAAAAAGGTTATTTTGGGACAAATATGAAGTTATTCCAAGACAAAATTACATGTGTGAATTCAATCATTGCCCATACACCTCAATTGCACAATTTTTATTTACACATTCATATTGTACCAATAAGATCAATAAATGAATGACAATGCAAACAAGCAAGATAAAATTTTATAAGAAAATGTAGGTCTACTCAGTAAGGCTGATATTTCATGTGGAATGACAAACACAGGAATGAGAAACAATGTGTATAGGAAATTTGTATGAACTTCCTTTGATCTACAGAGGCTGATAATGAGTATCACTGGACACGCCCTGATTTAAAAAAAATAAACAGGTCATGTATGCATTGCTATGCATTGTGTTCAAATGTGACGACCTCAATTTCACTGTCTAGTGGCCATGTTAAGTTTCTCTGCTTAAGTCCATTTCTCAATAGCCATAAGTGGTAAGTCGAAAATATTTGGTATGAAGTTGGTCTTGGGTAATACATGTCAGTCTAGCATATGACTATTGTCCTTGACCTGAATTTCATGGATTAGTGGCCAAGTTAAGTTTCTCTTATTAGGTCCATTTCTCAATAACTAATATGAGGAAGGTGCAACCTTAAAAGCGAGCGAAGAATAAAGGAGGGACTCTCAAATGACTGTATTGCTCACAGACCATGACTGACATCATAAAGACATCAGTTTCAGAGATCATAATGGCATAAATTTCTTATTAGGGTCCGATGAAAAACTTCTTTTCCCATTGATGGATATCTTGAATTTTGAGCATGCAGTCCTGATGGAAACAAATTTTGAAGGGATCTCCTAAAGTTAATTGTAATCAAGTTTGGTTCCAATTTGATCAGTGGTTTAAGAGACCAAGTCTTTAAATGAATTTCCATGGCGGAACAAATGTTAATTTTTTTGCCCTGCTGGTGGCCATCTTGGATTGGATGCAGACCTATGCAATGGATAAAAGTATTAAAGGGTACCAGTACCCAAGGACCATTGTGACAAAGTTTTGTTCCTATCGGCCCAGTGGTTTCATTGGAGATTCTTTGAATGAAAAAGGGGGAGAGAAGGAGTTTCTCAGAGGTGCCGTCCTAAAATATGACTTCTTAGTGATGGGGTCAAATATTTTGAATTTTATCTTTTGTGCAGCATTAACTGCACAAAACATTAAGCTTTTATGGTATTTGTGTTGATAGTTTTTTTAAGTTCACACCATAGATATTGCACCTTCCTCATATTACCTTTTCGGGGCCATTTAGGGCTTACTATATACTGTGAGGTTCCTCACTGTGTTGAAGACCATATGGTGACCCCTAGATGTTTTGTTTTTTGTCGTTTTAACCTGGATATGGGATGTTGTCTCCTTGACATTAACCCCATTTCCTTTCTTTTTCACATACAAAAAAAATAGCACAATGATAATAAGATCTCATGTTATGTTTTTGTTTCTTTGTTTTTCCGTCACTGCCATTGTCCTTGGATTGTTCTTTTGGACTGACGGTTCGGTTCTCACTTAACTCTAAAGTTCCGCAGCACCCCCACCATATACTGGCATCCAAAGGATTTTATGTCAAATCGAATCCTTCCATGCATGTAATTTATAATATGGAACTTGTTTTTTTTAATTGTACTATATCGGGAGCATGTTTCAACATAATTTTTATTGGGCTTTACATACTGGAATTACTTGAAGTAAAGGTAAAGGTAAGATATTACTGGTTTTGAAGATGATGTTTGTCTTGTTATAGAAGTTTTATTTAATTATTTTCATTACCCTTTTCACCCTGAAGTATTTGTTTGCGGATGATATCTTCTACATGCCAAAAGCTGCCAGTATTTCATTTCGAATATTAAAATAGTCAGCAATTTCTTATTTTGTAAACAATTGTGTTCATTTCTTTGTGTACATAGTGTTTGTATATTTTATTTATGTTTTTATAATAGTTTCTTTGTAATTCTGTTTGGAAAATGTTAGAATTGCTCTATTTTTTATTTTGTTTTACATGCTTTATGTATTTAATGAGAGATGAAAGTTTAATAAAATATTCAATTTATGGGATAACCCGTTTTATTCTGAGGGGGTCTGACATTTTTTTTAGTTTTAAAATATAAATTCAGTCCCAAATAAAAGTTAAAAACAAATACTCTTGCATACACCTTCTTGCAACCAGACTCTACGTAGAGTATGGTAAAAATTTGAAAATAAATATTAATTCCCTTAAGTGTTTGAAAAAAAAAAATCTGACTCTTGAATTTTCAGAAATAAGGCACCGGTCATTTAACTTGAAAGCCTGGGGACTATGATTATTTCCCCAAAAATATTTTGAAGCTGTTCTTATGCGAAAAAAATTTTTTGGCTTCAATAACAATGAAAAAAATCTCAAGGGGGCTTTCTGCCCAAAAATATAATGCTAATTTTGATAAAAATATTTTTGTTGAAAAGTTCCAAAAAAAAAATAAAAATAAATTTTCTGTTAAGAAAAAAACCATACTCCCCCCTTCAAGTTAATGGGTTGATCCCGAAATATTTTGGCTTTGCCAAACGACAAACAGATTTGCCAGAACCCCCATGTTCTGCAATATCTCATTTTGTTTTTTGACCCAAGTGAGTTAAAACAGAGGGGTATATTTGAGACATGTGCAACTTGAAGTCCTTCAAAAAATATTTAGTGTTACCTGGATAAATTACAAAGCCAGTGGAAATATGTATAGTGTTGGTTTTTGAAAGAAATTGAATTCATTGTATCCGAATAACGTTTTATTTTATTGGCAACGGCGATGTGTGAGACCTACCAAGTCTGTTCAAGTCTCCTAAATACACTCATCCATTCAGTGAAAAAGATTCAAATTTACACTCAATCTTATTCATAATTCACGATCTCAACATGATATTTATCACCAGCTGTCATCTCAGAATGCATTGCAATCTCAACAGCACTTCAGTTCTTTGATTTTATGCAGTTGTCGGTCCTTGAAGTGTAGGTGGACTGTGCATTTCCGGGGTAGCAGATGCTTTGACAATTGACAATTTTCACAATCATTTGAGCATTATGATGTTTTAAGACGTAATGCCATTTAATTTGAAAGTTTTCAGTCAAATATACACGATTATGGGAGCGTTAAAACTAAGGAAAGCAATATCCTAATTTCAAGGTAAGACATTTTATCATGGATAGTAATTTCTCCTCTGAGTTCACTCGAGGTGTTAGATGGACATATTTTTGTTAAATGATTGCATGCATGTGTGTTTCCGAATGCATTTTTTGGCTAACTTTATAGCAACTTAACGCCATCAGTCATGAGATCTTCGTTCGCCATTTTTGTTGATTTAATTTATGCTAATGTTTGTATCAATGCATATCGTTTCTCATGTAGTTGGCTTTATTTAGAACAAAAGTTAATTGAAAGGGAAAAGTGACACTTGAAATAAACAAACCGATCGATTGATTGAAATGACACTGACATTTTTTATATGATCGGGACGAACGCATATTTAAATGTTCTTAAAAAACACAAAGGATTATTGGAACCAGGTCACCATGTTGGATGAATAGTCACGCGAGAGTCGGCGATGTTTGACGAAAGATTTGAACAGCATCAAATGGTATCTATTTATAGCTATGATCTATTTATAGCTATTTCAAAAAAGATTATTTTTTTACCACATTTCTACCATAAAGAGCGAGCTTCGCTCGCTTATAAGTGGTAGGTCAATGCTATTTAGCAAGTATCATTGTCTTGGATGGAACATGTCAGACTGGCAGGTGACTCTTGTCCTTGACCTCGATTTCACAAAAAGTCTATTGAGCACGTTGAATTTCTCAGTATCTATTAGTGATGGGTCAACAATGTTTTCTATGTGGGTTGGTTTTGGTTAGTGCATGACAGTTTTTCCAAATAACTAAATACTAAAGTTACTGTGAATTTAGCCAAATGAATTATGCATGTTATTTCAATTTCACTGTGTAGTATGCATGTCTGGTTTCACATGATGTTTTTATGGTAGGTCAACGATTTTTGGTGTGCGGGTTGGTCTTGGATAGTACATAATGGCCTGCTATATGGCTTTTTTAAGTGACCAAAATTTCACAGTCTAGTGAGCATGTTCAGTTTTCTGATTAGATCAGTAAGATTTTACATCTATTTAGGAGCAAAATAGGGAGGGGCAAGACATCTATTAGGGTTGACACTTGTATTGATCCCAGATGTTACAGGTATAATTCAGTAATGGTTTTACGGAACCATCCTTTCAGTGTCGAGTTCCTGTGTCAAGGCTGAATTTTTTATATAAAAAGTAATTTGTTGTGTAAGTTCAAAATAATTTGAAAATGATATATTTGCAGATTTGAAAAGAAATCAATGGAATTGGAAATGTGTAAGTTACTTAGATTTTGTTGAGTCGCCACGGTTACTGATATCTGTAGTAGGAGAAGACAAGACAAAGATACCTGGTCTGAAGGAGGACTTACAAAACATGATTAAAGACATTAAATAAAGAAGGTAATTTTCGTTTAAGGTAAAGAGTCAGTGAAAAGCACCACGCAGTGAAAACAACTTTTTTTGCGACATAACAGTAAGAGGGGACGTAATTTTAACTTGAACTATCCTATTCCAGCGGGGGACGTCTCTTTTGTTAAGGGATTTGGTAAAGTTGTTCAAAATATACTTCCCATCCCAATAACTGTTGTAAATGTAACATTATTTAGGTTTAATCGTTTTTTTAATGCATTTGTTGATATTTTTAATTAAAATATACAGCGTACTAGAACAATAGCTATAGGGTTTTGTCCTCTGTATTGACAATGATTTACGGGAATATAGCCGTCCCATAAAGAAAATGTGAAAGTATTCGGGTTTTTAAACAATCGACTTTAATAAGATCAACTACATCTAGTTCTAATTGCGAACACGGCTTATGTAAGTTTTTCAGGCCCTGTTGTTTTCCAATGCAACATGTAAAATTAACATTTTACTCTCACTTGGATTATAATTTTTTTTTTCTTATGTATTTTTATCAGAAATACATAATGTATTATTTTTCCATTTCAGCTTTACCCACAGTATAGAATCGTTAATATGGGAAAAAAGAGAGATCGGTCTAATAAACAGTGTAGAAAGAACTAAATAAGGCGACGTTGTAATTTTGTCAAAATTTTGACATGTCATACTGATTTCAAATGAAAAAACAAAATCAGTGACCCCCAAATTTTTTAACATCAATATGTTTCTCAGCACATTTAAGATATATATTTAGTTTTTTGAAAAATTCTATGTATTGGTTTTACCTTAGAATGACAATTAAACAGAAATTTCACAGCTTCTTTCACGATTTTCACGTTATTTCTTTGTTATTTAGGGGGTTTCGACTACTAACTTTTGGCAGCTGTCATGAAAAAACTAATTCGATTACCCCAAATTTTTTTTTCGATATCTCTGTGTAATTTAATAATATCTATCATCATGCAAAATTTTAAAAAATTCTACGAGATTTTTTTTTACTGACTCTTCACCTTAAATGAAAGAAGTGTGAATTCAGTATCTACATTTGCAATGTTTTTCATGCTTTTTTTCCATTTGTTTTTATACCCCCGTTCCGAAGGAGAGGGGGGTATACTGTTTTACCCTTGTCTGTCTGTCCGTCTTTTCAAGTCTGTCACTCATTTCCTTTCTGTTTGACGAAAACTTTGATTTTTCCCATTATAGCTATATATCGAAAATTTTCGTCAAGGTTTTCTCAGCTTGTGTATGTAGGAATGATTTGATATTTGGTCTGAAGCTTTGGTATGATGAGTTGTATGGTGTCTCCCTTTTTCAAGACCGTCACTCATCTACTTCCTGTTTGGCGAAAACTTCCTGTTTTACTATAACTTTGAATTTTTCAAATTATTTCTTTAGGATTTATGATTGTGTCCATACTTTTTGTGTCCGCACTTGTGCTGTGTAAACACCTGTATTCTTATCTCCACACACTTCAATTTGTACTTTCCATATTGATTCAGTGTTCAATGAGCGGGGGTATTACTGGCTGCCTTTGGGCAACAGCTCTTGTTGTTGTTCTGATATCATAACAATTTTATCATGATATTATCATAGGACAAATCACAAAAGATTGGAATCTGACAAGATATTTTACATAAAGTGGCAATATTTGAATTTTCAAAGTAATTTTGAAAAAATCTGCACATTTTCAGTAGGAGATTTTTAATGTTAACTTAATTGATATGTATGGAAATAGAAAAACATTATTTTTATATGACTGCAAAAAATTTGAGTTCATATAATGGTATTGTGCTGTTGTCGTCCTTGTTGTTGGCGTTGTGAGTGGCATTGTCGTTGTCGTTTTCTGTAGACATTTTTGTTTTGGGTCAGTAACTTAAGTCCCAGTTAATCAATCCTTATGAAATTTTAACACAATGTTCCTTGGCACAAAAGGAAGTCTTTTATAAGTTTTGGATATTGTGGCCCCTCCCGTTTTAAAAAAAAGTGCCAAAAGGGGCCAAATTGGGTGTTTTCATATATTTGACTGTAGAATATTTATTTTATTTATTAGATTTTGATCAGGTTTCTTTCATTGTGTTACTGAGGAAATTTCCAGTCAGTAGTATGCCAACAAATTTCATGTCGCATGTACTGTTCATAAAATAAATTGGGCCCATAATGGGCGAATCTCAAAAACTTAATTTAATTTTTTATTTTTAGTCCGATTTTGATGCAGTTTTTTGAATGGATTCCTTATGAAAATTTAGCATAGCGCTGCACCAGTTTATTTTTGAGAACTTTTTTCCTTTCCGAACTATGAGGGGCCACTTGGGGCCAAAATTGCAAATGTGCAGATAACCTAAAATTTTTATTTTTCATCGGATTTGGATTGTATTTTTTTCTTTGGATTTCTCTTGTTATAAGCTTCAGTCATATGCAACGGACCTCTCATAGCTCTTAATGTTTTTGAGCTTTAAGGGGTCAGAGGGGCCAAAATTGCAAATTAAAAAAAAAGATATCTTTATTTTTCATCCGATTTCAAGTGGATTTTTTCTTTTGATTCTTCTTGTTGTGTACTTTCAGTAGTTTGTCAACAAATTGGAAGTATCTCTTACGGTTTCTGAGCTATAAGAGGTCAAAGGGGCAAACTTGAAATTTTTCAAAATATGTAAAATCTTTATTTTTTTTTTTTATCTAATTTTAATTGGATTGTTTTCTTTGGATTCCATCTTGATGCAAGCTTTCAGTAGTACATCAACAAATTTGGCATAAATCTTAATGTTTCAATGTGTTAAGGGATCAAAATGGCCTATTTTAATGTCTCCAGTTTGTGTCCAGCTAATTACTGTGTCAAGCTCCTTATAGTGTCCACACTCAGTTTAAATCATGCAAGTTGTTCAAATTTCAGTAGTCGACATGATGCGGTCTTATCATGCTGCGCTCGGCATAGCCCTTTATTCCTTATAACATCATTGTTTCAGCTCTTCAGATTGTTATACCTACACATCAGATAAAAACGTTTTCTGTGTTATCTTTGGATTATCCTAAAATTTGGTGAATATAAATAAGGGTGTACATGTGGGGGTACAATATTTTGTTTCTCCTTAGATATCTTCTGCTCCTTTTTCACAGTTACTTTGGCATACCTGTCAACTCACCCGATTTCTGCGGGTCAGACCCGATATTTTCACTTGTCACCAGATGAAATGTAGTAACCCGATCGGGTTGTGAAATAACCCGAGAATCGGAAGTCGTCACCCGTGTTCACCCAGATTTGATTTCCGGTAACGTTTTGTGTATTAATGTTCGTATTTACATTTCCGGTTGTGCTTTTTTTTACTCGATGGGTTTGGAATACTTATAATTAAGCCGTCGTGGAGTTTGATGAGCCGTTTTTAAGATAACTGCATGCATTGAGTGTACTGGGAATGTCTTCAACTCACTGGAAAAGACCGATTTCTGGACCAGCAATGTCGTCAACAACCCCACAAAACGGAATAGCTTTACAAGTGTTCACGGTGGAAATAAAAGTTTGATTAGGGTGTTGGGTAAAATCAAGCGACCTGGTGTTTAGTAAATCAGACAGTAAACTTTTCTGATAGTTTCAATGATCAACAACGATTTTAGGACAGAATTGAAAATTGACACATTATTGCCCAGTTTTGGTCCAAGTAAAAATCTTCATCAGAAAAGGTGAAACAAAGCCAAAGTTATTCAATAGAAATGAAATTTAATTATCATGTCTGTTGTTTATAAGTAGGTAGTAAGTGAGTATTAAAGTATGTACTCAATAAATTGATCGATAAGTAATTAATTAGGTTGAAAAAGTCTGTCACACATTTATAATAGGATAATTGGGATGAAAAAAGTTCGTCACACATTATGACCAGATTTTTTACCATCCAATGCAGGTCATGACCAGATTTTGGGTCTTTGGAAGTTGACAGGTATGCTTTGGTGTATGTTGGTTCAATCCCTTTTCCACTAAGAAAATTTCCAACTTAACATTAATAATTATTACTTTTACATATTTTACAGGACTAACAGATTAAGGAAGAGATATACTGATGTCAAGTGTTATATGGAGAATCCGATTTTAAAGTGTTATTAAGGATGTTGTCCTTGTGAACAAAACGTCTGTGTATGACATCAGCCAGAAGGAGTTCAGTACAATTCATAACATTTATAAGGAACTATCAGTATAAATTCTGTATTATTTTTTATCATTTACCCTTTTTTCTTATTTAATGTAATACTGACTTACATTGTATGTGAGTTATTTTTTTGGAATTTCTGCAGTACTGACACATGTGAGTTATTTTTTTTTATTTTTCTGCTTTAATGACACATGTGAGTTATTTTTACAATTTTCTGCAATACTGAAACATATGAGTTATTTTGGCATTTTTGCAATACTGACATGAGTTACTTTTTGCATATTTAAAATAATGACACATATTAGTTATTTTTAACAATTTTTGCAATACTTACTCATGTGAGTTATTTTTACAATTTTCAGCAATAATGATACAATCGAGTAATTTTTACAGTTTTGTTCAATACTGACACATATGAGTTATTTTTGCAGTTTTCTGCAATGCTGGCACATGTGATATATTTTTGCAGTTTTCTGCAATGCTGGCACATGTGAGATATTTTTGCAATTTTGTTATACTGATTCTTGCAAAATTATTTTCTGTAATATCAAATCATAGTTATTATTTTCGATTTCCTGCAATACTGACACACGTGAGTTTTTTAGCTCACCTGGCCAAAGGCCATGTGAGCTTTTGCCATCACTTGGCATCTGTCGTCTGTCAATGTCCGTCCTCTGTGTCGTCGTTGTCGTCTTCCATAAACTTTTCAAATTTTTACTATCTCCTCAGAAACCACAGGACCAATTTTAACCAAACTTTACAGGAATGTTGTATGGTAGTCCTTCAAGAGTGCCGAAATATTTCCGATCTGCCAAAATACATGGCCGCCAGGGGCGAACATAGTTTAACATGGGACCCTATGGGAAAATACACATTTTGGCTATCTCTTCTGAAACAACTGAAAAAAACTGAACCAAACTTTACAGGAATTATGTATGGAAGGTCCTTTACTTAGATTGCCGAAATTTTTCCGATCCACCAAAAAACATGGCCGCCAGCACAGATCATAGATTAACATGGGACCCTATGGGAAAAGCATATATTTGCTATCTCCTCTAAAGCTACTGAAGCAAATTGAACCAAACTTTACAGGAATGATGTATGTAGATTGCCGAAATTTTTTGAATCCACCAAAAAACATGGCCGCCAGCACTGAACATAGTTTAACATGGGACCTTATGGGAAAAGCATATATTTGCTATCTCCTCTGAAGCCCTTTACTTAGATTACCAAAATTTTTCCGATCCGCTAAAAAACATGGCCTGGTAGTGCAGATCATAGTTTAACATTGGACCATATGGGAAAGCATATATTTGCTACCCCCCTGAAGCTACTGAAGCAAATTTAACCAAACTTTACAGGAATGATGCATGGAAGGTCGTTTATGCAGATTGCCTAAATTTTTCGGATCCTCTAAAAAACATGGCTGCCAGCGCAGAACATAGTTTAACATGGGACCCTAAGAGAAAAGCATATATTTGCTATTTCCTCTGAAGCTACTGAAGCAAATTGAAACAAACTTTACAGGAATGTTGTATTGAAGGTCCTTCACATAGATTGCCGAAAAATTTCCAATCCCAAAAAAAATCGTGGCTGCCATCACTGAACATAGTTTAATATTGGACCCTAAGGGAAAATCACATTTTCATTTTGTCCTCTGATACCACAGAAGTAAATTCAACCAATCATTACATGAAGGATGTATGGAGGGTACTTAGCAAAAAATGCTCATTTCATTTCGATCTGACAAAAACATGGCCTCCAGTGCAGAACATGGTTTAACATTGGAGCCCCGTATGAGATAACCATCCTTATAATCATCATCTCTGAAACTAATCAAGCAAACTTTCTGTATATGTATAGGTCCTTTGCAAAAATTCATTTCAATATGATTAGACAAAAAACGTGGGTGCTAATGAAGAACATAGCTAAATATTTGACCCCATTGGTAAGAAAATATAATTTTTAGTCATGTAAAGCATAAAAGCATTTTGTCAGGTGAGCAATACAGGCTCAGTCTCTGAGCCTCTAGTTTTTGCAAAAATTTCAGCAATATTGACACATCAGTCAAAAAGTTTTAGCAATACTGCCACTAAGATATTTTTTTTTGAGACATAAGTTATTTTTCTATTTAGCTGAGTAATGAGAATTATTTATAATGTTTTTGCAATACTGACATGCTATTTCTTTTCCTGTTTTTATGAAATGTTGACATGTTACATGTACATAATTTCTTGTTGTACCTAAGGGCTATTCCAGTAAAAATTCCCACCAGGAGGTGGAATGCCACTTCTTTTTATACCCCCCACCAAGAGAAAAAAAATAAAATATTAATTAAACTATTGGAATACAATAGAAATTCACCCACCACCAACAAAAAAAATCACTGGTGTTCCAACCCCTGGTGGGAATTTTAAATGGAATAGTCCTAATGTTGACCTGTTTTGTTTTGTTTTTTTTTTTCAGTTTTGTGCAATACTGACACATGTGAGTTTTGTAGTGTTGACATCTTTTTTCCTCCATTGTTTGCAATTTTGATTGTTTTCACTATAGTATGCAATTAACAATGAAGGTATATGGAGTAAATACAAATGAGACAAAGTCCATGTGACTTAACTGGCAAAGTGTTCTTACAATCGCCAGACCAAGAGACTAATGGAAGAGGATCACAACATTTTTACAACCACAGGGCACTCATCGTGCCAATAATTAGAAAACTTGGCATAATAAAATCATTAGCTATGGGCACAATAAACAGGTGGTCAGAATAATAGTTTGAAATTACAATAAATAAAAAAGCCAAAATTTGAAAGTTTGATAGTGCATCCATATGAGAAATTCTCTCAAGATCAAGGACACCATAACTGAAATTTATATAGAGCATAAATCTCTCTCACTGGGAATCTTTATACAAACTCAATGCTGCAATGTTGATATTTGTTAAATGTTTTGTTATTTCATGGTTTGTTGACATTATCATATGTTTTTATACGACCGCAAAAATTTTTGCGGTCGTATAATGGTATGGTGCTGTCGTCGTCGTCGTCGTCGTCGTCGGCGTCGTCGTTGTCGTCGTCGTTGTCGTCGTTGTCTGTAGACACTTTTGTTTTTGGTCAATAACTTTAGTTTCAGTTGACCAATCCTTATGAAATTTTAACACAATGTTCCTTGGCACAAAAGGAAGGCTTGGCTTAGTTTTGGTCATTGTGGCCCCACCCGTTTTGGGAAAAGGGGCCAAAAAGGGTTAAATTTGATGTTTTAACATATTTGACTGTAGAATCTTTTTTATTCATCATATTTTGATGGGGTTTCTTTCAGTGTCTTCCTGAGGAAATTTCCAATCAGTAGTATGCCAACGAATTTCATGTGGCATGTGCCGTTCATGAGATAAATCGGGCCCAAAGGGGGCAAATTTCAAAAATTTAATTTTTTTATTTTTATTCCGATTTTGATGCAGTTTTTTGCAGTGGATTCCTTATGAAAAATTAACATAGCGCTGCACCATTAGATTTTTAATAACTTGTTCCTTTTCCAAGCTACCAGGGGCCCAATGGGGCAAAAATTGCCAACATGCAGATTTCCTAAAATTTTTATTTTTCTTCCAATTTCAATGTGATTTTTTTCTTTAGATTCCTCTCATTGTAGGCTTTAAGAGGTATGACGACAGATTTGGCATAGCTCTTACTGTTTCCGAGCTATTAGGGGTCAAAAGGGCCAAAATTGCTATTTTTAGAAATATGTAAAATCTTTATTTTACGTCAGATTTTGATGGGATTTTTTTCTTTGGATTCCTCTCAATGTAAGCTTTCAGGGTTATGTCAACAGATTTAAGGTAGCTCTTACTGTTTCCGAGCTATAAGGGGTCAAAGAGGTCAAAATTGCAATCATTAGAAATATGTGAAGTCTATTTTTCATTAGATTTTGATGGGATTTTTATCTTTGGATTGTTCTCTTTTTAAGCTTTCAGTGATATGGCAGTATATTTTACGTTGCTCTTCAGTTTCCAAGCTATAATGGTTCAAAGGGGCCAAATTGCAATACTTCAAAACATGTGAAATCTTTATTTTTCATTGGATTTCAACATGAGTTTTATTCTTTGGATTTCTCTTGATGGTAGTCAACAGAATTTCTTAGCTCTTACAATATCCTAGTAATAAGGGATTAAAAGAGCTTTTTTCATTTTCACCAGTTTGTGTCCAGTTAATTTCTGTGACAAGGTCCTTATTGTGTCCAGCAAATTACTGTGTCCACATTAATTTTATTTTACACTTGTTCAAATTTCAGTGTTCGACACGCTGCGGTCGTATCATGCTGGGCTCGGCGTAGCCCTTTATTCCCTATTGTGTATAATGTTGGTATGTTTTTTATTGTGTTTTAAAATTTTGTACATTATTTACACATACAGTAAGTTATTACCTGCGTCACCAACGGTGACCTCAGGTCTAGGAGCCGCTCGACTCCGTCCATCCGTCCGTCCGTCACGCTTTGGGGGTACCAAGTTTGTGTAATCTGAAACTCAGACACCTTTAACCTGATACCTTTGAAACTTTGCACAGTGGTTCTGGACACATTAAAGATGTGCACCTTGCCTTTTGGTGAGATTTGGAAAAAAATTGTGGAATTTATCCATTGTTGAACTTCGTCATTTTTTAATCAAATTTTAACATTACGGTACTGAGTTTGTGTAATCTGAAACTCTGACACCTTATACATGATGCTTTTGAAACTTTGCACAGTTGTTCTGAACACATTGAAGATGTGCACCTCCCCTTTTGGTGAGATTTGGAAAAAAATTGTGGAATGTATTCATTGTTGAACTTAGTCATTTTTTCATCAAAATTTAACATTACGGTACTGAGTTTGTGTAATCTGAAACTCTGACACCTTATACCTGATGCTTTTGACACTTTGCACAGTTGTTAGGAACACATTGAAGATGTGCACCTACCCTTTTGGTGATATTTGGATAAAAATTGTGGAATTTATCCATTGTTGAACTTAGTCATTTTTTAATCAAATTTTAACATTACGGTACTGAGTTTGTGTAATCTGAAACTTTGACACCTTATACCTGATGCTTTTGAAATTTTGCACAGTTGTTTTGAACAAATTGAAGATGTGCACCTATCCTTTTTGGTGATATTTGGATAAAAATTTTCGAATTTATGCATTGTTGAACTTGGTCATTTTTTCATTAAATTCATTATCATTTTTTCATCAAATTTTAACATTACGGTACTGAGTTTGTGTAATCTGATACTCTGACTCCTTATACCTGATGCTTTTGAAACTATACACAGTTGTTCTTGACACATTAAAGATGTGCACCTCCCTTTTTGGGCAGATATGAAAAAAAAATTTCGAATTTATGCATTGTTGAACTTAGTCATTTTTCAGCATATTTTAACATTACAGTGCCTGGTTTGTGTAATCTGAAAGATTAACATCTCTGACTAAATACCTTTGGAAGTTTTTACTGTTGTTTGAACACATTGGTGATGTGAACCTCCCCTTTAGGCCAGTTTTGATGTAAAAAAAAAGTCAAATTTATCTATTATTGAACTTGTTCTTTATTCTATCATATAATATCATTATGATACTCAATTTTTGTCCAGAGACGTTGCAAAGTTTTGAACGCATTGACCATGGGCAGCTTTTCTTGAATTTTTGCATTGCTTTCATATATTTTCTCATAAAGATTCAAAGTATGTGTTTATTTGAAACTCAGGTATGGTTTTCACCTTTGCTGAAGTGATATGGACTATTTTCTTTTTATGCTTTGTTCAACTTTGTACATTTAGTTTTGTTTTTTTTCTTCTTTTTTGTCTTTTATAGTAATAGGGTTGAACTTAATATAATCTCAATTATAACTTGCATTTGAAGAATTTTTGGAAATAAGGTAAATGAATACTTGTTTGAATTGGTAAACTATACATGACATTCTGTTAGATTGAAAAAAAAAAACTTTCTAAGTTGAACATGAATGTCGGTGACGCAGGTCCAGACATGTAATTGGTCTTGTTTTCATTATTTACTTGTTACTTCCTTATGTTATTTTTCTCTATTTTGCATTGATGAGACATAAGTTGTCAAAATGCGCATATGCAGAAAGTAAATTCACAGTAACTTCGGTATTTAGTTATTTGTGCAGTGCAATGTAATTCATTAACAATATTTGGTTCTCTAAATACTGACATGATAAAATGTGGCCAGTTAATCTTTTTATATTCATTATCAATTTATAAGGCTTTTCTTATATATTGCAATATTTACATATGTTAGTCATTTTCTTGTTTTTTGAAATACTGACATTTGCTTTTTTTGGTTATTTTTTGTGTTTGTTTTTGTTTTTTCTTGATTTTCCATTATCTGTGTGATATTTAATTTTTTTCTCTGTTTTTTTTTCTTTTTTTTTATTTATGTACATTTGTATTTGCAATACTGACACATGTCTAATTTTGTGCAATACAACAGAAAAACAATTAAGGTAGATAGACAGTAATATTCATATCCATGAGATTTTGTTGTAAGTCGGCACAATTGAAGAACAAATCCTACTTACCCAAAATCTGTAATAAAAAGTATGGGTCACCATGCTTGCTTTTTCTAGAATAAAGATCTAAGTTTGCTCATTTTTAGCCATTTTTTCACCTAAGTTTACATAGAATGCATGGGGAAAATATGGAAAGGCAATTTTTGGCTCAATAGAAATGAAACTTTTATCCATGAGAATTTTATTTATTTTTTAGAACAGATAGTTTATGATGTAATTTATTGGTTACAATAAAAAAAATGAATATGTCACCATGCTTTTAACGGAGATATTTTACAATGTTTCTGGATTAAACATTATTTACTGGAAAAGGGAGTTAATTCGCAGCAAAGTTAACGAAATATGACGTTTCACATCTGTCATTCAATTATGACGTCACAAATGAAAAGCCGTGAAATTGCTGTTCCGGCAAGAAAATCAAACCTTCCCCGTATCCGACTCTTTATTTTTCAAATGCGCGATTGAATTGCGCAGCGCAACATTGTGTATCTACCTTAAATGATTGTCTAATGTGATCAAAGCTTCTACAACATTGTGTTTTTGTCTGTACTTAATGTATTGTACTGATCTTTGTGTATTGCATTGCGATTTTTGTATTGGACCATATACTATTCTCTATTTACTATTTATATCTGTAGTTACTATATCATTGTAGATTGGACTGTACTTTGTGTTCTGTTTACTTGACATTTACACTTTGTTATCATAGACTAATAGAATCTTACATAAGGTCAAATCAAAGATCCGGGTATCTGTCACGAGTGTAAGAAATTTTCGTCTTTTCTCGAAATGAGCGTAGCGAAACGAGAGGAAAAGACATATAATTTCTTACACGAGTGTAAGATATCCCGATCTTTGATTTTGATCAAATGCAAGTTCCTATTTCTTCCGTAAAATACAAAAAGAAACACATGCAAACCTATACCGTTTGAACAAAGTCGTCGCCATTTGACTGTACTTTACATTGTGACGTTAGGTGTTTTATGACGTTAAGCCATGGTAACCATTGTTTTATCACAAGAATGAACACTTATGGTTTGCCATTTACCCGTGTAAGATGAGGTTGCGTGCATCGATCTTACAAGGGTCATCTTACACTGCAAACCACAATTTACGGAAGAATTTATTTACTTTTATCCTCTACCAGGCATGGGGTAATGCTAATGTGTAATTGTAATGCTCTGTAATGCATTACATTTTTTCAAAGTAATGCATGTAATGTGTAATGCCAAGAATTTAACATTACATGTAATTGTAATATAATGCATTACTTTGACAAGTAATGTTGTAATTTTGAACATTACATGGGCATTACATTGGTGTTATCAATAGATTTAGTGTTTCATAAAAATATCATTCAGAAACTTCAGTTTCATCTTGAAATTCAAATCTCAAGCATATAAAACTGATAAGTCAAATAAAAAGCTAATGAAAATCAAACTTTATTGTATTGTTCTTTCATTTTAAATGTATAAAAGTATAGTAAATATATTATAAAGTGAGAAGTGATTATTTCATAGTAGAATAAGGAGGTCTAATAATCTAGATCATTTTGCCATTCCTCCTGGAATAACTGATAAAATACCAAATTTTTAAAGCAAAATGGGAGCACTGCTTCTCAGAAATAGCCGGAAGTTAAAAGATAACATCCAACTTTCAAACTCATCTTAAATTAAAATTTTATCACCCAAGTATCAGATTCCATGAAATCTAATGTAAAAAAAAAGTGAATACATTATCACTGGAAATTTTGTTTTGTAGAAGGTCCTTTTCGTCAGTTTATGTACAGATCACACAGAAATATGTTGAAGACTGAAAAGTTCATTAAAAAGCCAAATGATTCAAGATCGGAGCTTTGTGCAAGGAGATGTCCTTAACATTATAATTTTCATTAATTGTAGATATTGTATAATTTTATAAAAATATCCACTTATATGCAAGTAAAATGCTTGAATTGTAATGTCCATGACCAAAAAAAACCAAAGTTCAAAGTAGATCGATCATACATTAGGCAAAATCCAACATATAATAAAATTTGAAATTATCTTAGTAATCATTCAATAAGGAGTTCAAAGAAATAAGAAAGTTTAATACAACATTACTGTAATTAGTTTACATAACAATAATTTTGACACTTTGATTTATGGTTTTAATCATTAATTAACTGAACAATATAATTATCACAACAGACACTTGATCAGCTTATGAAGTACATGTAATTAATTTATTAATTTATGACCTAAATTAATATTTGCAGTATCTTGAATATGAACACAAAATCTCATATTAAAATGTAAACTTTGTAAAATCAATAGATAAGAAATTTCAAACAAACGATCCAAAACAAACAGAAACATTGAATTATCTTGTAGAAAATGTAGTGCTAGAGATTTGCTGCCCTTTTCAACCGTTGAAAGTGAAAATTTTAGGAATTTGTTGAAATGTTGAATCCAAGGTTTCAAATGCCGAGTAGAAAATATTTATCCACAAAACTAATTCAAAATAAAGCTAAAACCATACAGCAAAAACTTATTGACAACTTTGAAAAGGTTGATAAATGTAATGTGTATTACTTCTTTAAAGTAATTGTAATATAATGCATTACATTGCAAAACTTAAGTAATTGTAATTGTAATATAATGCCAATTTTTCCAAAGTAATTGTAATATAATGCATTATATTTCAATGTAATTGACCCCATGCATGTCCTCTACCTATGTTGCCATCATTTTATGTCCATTCTCCATCCATCAATTGTTAAAGTTTCATTCAAAGATTTTCTCCAAGACTTGCTTATAAGGTAATAATAAAAGAAATTAAATAAAAAAATATTTTAGCTCACCTGACCCAAAGGGTCAGTGTGAGCTATTACCATCACTTAGCTCCTGTCTCACGTCTGTCCATCGTCCATGAACTTTTCATATTTTCATCTTCTCCTCTGAAACCACTGAAGCAAATTTAACCAAACTTTGCAAGAATGATGTATGGAAGGTCCTTTACAAAGATTACACATTTCTTTCAGATCTGATAAAAACCATGGCAGCCAGCACGGAACATAGTTAAACATTACATTTTCATCTTTTCCTCTGAAACCACTGAAGCAAATTCAACCAAACTTTACAAGAAGGAAGGTCTTTCACAAAGATTGATCATTTTGTTCTAATCCAATAACTAGAGGCTCAGATATTGAGCCTGAATCGCTGACCTGACAAAATGCTTACAGCAGTCGATGCAAGTGATGTTTATCCCATAGGATCCTATGTTAAAATATGTTCTGTGCTGGTGGTCTTGTTTTTTATTAGATCAAAACAAAATAAGCAATCTTAGTTTGACTGAATTTGTACAATAATTTAAGCGCATGTAATGAAAACTAGAGTAATGACTGTCGGAAACGACAGTGATCCCCACACCCCCTGTTTGACACAGAAAACAGCTATAGACCCTGGGTATAATTTTTCCTAACATTTTTGAAATTAAACTATTGACAGTCACTATTTTTACTATAAGGAATTCAAGAATATATGGTTGTTAGGCAGAATTCCTAAAAATAAGTAGTCTTTGAGACTTTCAGGAATTTTACCAAACTTGGAATCATATATTTTGGAAATCAAGTTTGTGAAATGTTTCTTCTAATTCTAACAAATTTTTTAACTATGGTTTCAATGTAGAATTCCAAAAAATAAGTGGTCTTTGACACTTTCAGGAAATTTACCAAAATTGGAATCAAATATTTTTGAAATCCAATTGGTGAAAATGATTAACATAATCAAAACAAATGCTTAAAGTATGGTTGCTAGGTAGAATTCCAAAAAATAAGTGGTCTTGAAGACTTTCAGGAAATATACCAAAATTGGAATCACATTTTCGAATTCTAAGATTTCAGAATTTTTATTTTTTCCAAATACTTGCCAAAATATAAGATCATAAGCCAAAATGTCCAAAAATATCAGTCTTTGACATTTTCAGGAAATTTACCAAAGTTGGAACCGGAATCAAAATTCTGAAAGCTTATTGCGCATCTGCAGACTATATGCAACAATTCTGCAACAAAATTTAATCCATAAATCCAAAAATGTAGGATGAGTTTGCGTCGTATGCCATATGTGTCACAATCCACATTTTGTGGTCTTTGTCAAATTGACATCTTGGGACCTCTTGTTTGCATCAAGATAGATATCAAAATTCCGAAAGCTTATTGCGCATCTACAGACCATATGCAACAATTCTACAACAAAATTAAAACCCTAAATCCAAAAATGTAGGAGGAGTTCGCGTCGCAAGGATGTGTGACGGACGGACGGACAGACGGACGGACGGGCGGACAGACGAGGCCAACGACAATATCCCCGAACTTTCATTCGAAAGTGCGGGGATAAAAATGTTTTAATATATGGGTAACATTCTAAACCAAGTTCAATGCTGGGAGCTATCTTCTTTGTCAGATCCCCACAAAATGAGAAATCTTTGTAAAGGACCTCCCATACATCTTTTCTGTAAAGTTTGCCTGAATTTGCTTCAATAGTTTCAGAGCAGATGTTAAAATAACCAAATACCGAAGTTACTGTGAATTTAAATTCTGTATATGCGCATTTCGACAACTTATTTCTCTTCAGTGCAGATGAAAATGATGTTTTTCCCATAGGGTCCAATGTTAAAACTAAGATCAGCGCTGGCAGCCATGTTTTTATTGGATCATTACAAAATGAGCAATCTTTGTGGAGGACCTTCCAAACATCATTCCTGTAAAGTTTGGTTAAATTTGCTTCAGTGAGATGAAAATGTGAATTTCCAATAGGGCCAACGTTAAACTATGTTCCGTGCTGGCGGCCATTTGAATAAAATGAGCAATCTTTGCAAAGAACCTTCAGTACATCATTCCTGTAAAGTTTGGTTGAATTTGCTTCAGAAGTTACAGAGGAGTAGATGAAAATGTGATTTTTCCCATAGGGTCCAATAGGGCCAACGTTAAACTATGTTCCGTGCTGGCGGCCATGTTTTTTGTCAAATTTGAATAAAATGAGCAATCTTTGCAAAGAACCTTCAGTACATCATTCCTGTAAAGTTTGGTTGAATTTGCTTCAGAAGTTACAGAGGAGTAGATGAAAATGTGATTTTTCCCATAGGGTCCTATGTTAAACCCAAGTTATGCGCCGACAGCCATGTTTTTATCGGATCGGAACAAAATGAGCAATCTTTGTTAAGGACTTTCCATACATCATTCCTGTAAAGTTTGGTTGGATTTGCTTCAGTGATTTCAGAGAAGAAGATGAAAATGTGAATTTTCCTTAGGGCCAATGTTAAACTAAGTTCCGTGGTGGCGGCCATGTTTTTTGTAGAATCGGAATAAAATAAGCAATCTTTGTTAAGGACCTTAAGTGCATCAATCCTGTAAAGTTTGGTTGAATTTGCTTCAGCAGTTTCAGAGGAGTTGATGAAAATGTGATTTTTCCCATAGGGTCCTATGTTAAACCTAAGTTCCGCGCTGGTGGCCATGTTTTTATCGGATCGGAACGAAATGAGCAATGTTTGTAAAGGACTTTCCATACATCATTCGTGTAAAGTTTGGTTGAATTTGCTTCAGTGGTTTCAGAGGAGTTGATGAAAATGTGAACAGTTAACAGACAGACGGACGACAGACCCCAAGTGATGGCAATAGCTCACACTGACCCTTTTGGTCAGGTGAGCTAAAAAATATGGCCGCCAGCACAGAACATAGTTAAACATTTGACCCTATGAGAAAATTACATTTTCATCTTCTCCTCTGAAACCACAGGAGCAAATTCAGCTAAACTTTACAGGAATGATGTACTAAAGGTCCTTAAGAAAGATTGCTCATTTCGCTCTGATACAATGTAAAACATGGCCCCCAGCGCAGAACTTAAGTTTAACATTGGACCCTATGGAGAGAATCACATTTTCATTTTCTCCTCTGAAATGGCTGAAGCAAATTCAACCAAACTTTATAGGAATAATGTACGTTTAACTTAGGTCTTTAACAAAGATTGCTCATTTTGCTCCAGGCCAATAAAAAAAATGACCCCCAGCAAGAAACATAATTTCACATTGGACCCTAAGGAAAAATCACATTTTCATCTTCTCCTCTGAAACCACTGAGGCAAATTCAACCAAACTTTACAGGAATGGTGTACTAAAGATACTTTACAAAGATTTGCTCATTTTGTTCAAATCTGACAAAAAACAAGACTGTCAGGGCAGAACTTAGGTTTAACATTGGATCATTATGAAAAAAATCTCATTTTCATCTTCTCCTCTGAACAAATTTAAAGATTGCTCATTTTGTTACAATCAGATAGAAAACATGACCGCCAGCACAGAACATAATTTAACATTGGACCTCAAGGGAAAATCACATTTTCATCTTCATCTCTCTGAAACCACTGAAGCAAATTCAAACTTTACAGGAATGATGTACGGAAGGTACTTTACAAAAATTGCTCATTTCATTTTGATCAGATGAAAAACGTGGCCTCCAGTGCAGAACATAGTTTAACATTGGAGCCTGGTATGAGAAAACCATTCTTTTCATCGTCTTCTCTGAAACTATTCAAGCAAATTGAACTCAATGTATAGAAGGTCCTTTGCAAAAATTAACCATTTCAATAGGATCAGACAAAAAACATGGTTGCTAATGTAAGTAAGGAAGTAAGTAAATGGTTTATTTATAGAGGGTAAACACAGTTGGTACAACCAATCTTCCCTGAGGCCCTCATTTCAATTATATACATAATGTTTAAAACAAATACAAATAATAAATGCAATACATGAAAAAATACAAGAAATATATAATAAATACAATTCAAATTATAATATAAGACAACGGCAGTAGAATACCGAAGGAACAAGGGAAGCGATGACTACAAAAATCGAAGTCCAAAGACATGGCAAAAACGGTAACAGATAAAAACAAAGACAAAACAAGTACGTGAGACAGCTAGAATGCACGGAAATAAAAAGATAACATTAAGAACTAAGGCACTCATAGTGTGAACTCCCATGAAAACCGGGAGTGACATCAGGTGCTCCGGAAGGGTAAGCATGTCCTGCTCCGCTAGCGACACCCGTCACACTATCAGCGAGTAAATCCAGGGTTGAGTCAAATCCGGTTATGTCAAACCCGTGAAGATGTGAAATCTAGCTGAAAATGTCCGTTTTCATTTGGGACACATATCGGTCAATGATATCATGGTGACGGCCATAGAATTTCTGAAGTGATTAAAGTAACAAAGGCTGAACAAATCCCTGACTAAGCAGCTTTTGGGACTGTGTTTCTGCTCTAACTAAAAAGTCACTGTATAAACTGCATGCCCGACAGTAACGAATCAACTGTGAAATGTACACCCCATAGGCTAGAGAGGTAGGTATATTGCTGCTCAGAAAGGGAAAGTTCACAATTGGGAAGTTAAAGTCATCACGTTTGTCATACAGCTTAGATTTCAAACGTCCATTTTCGTCAATGTAAATTAAAAGATGTAAATACGGAGCTGAAGTATGTGTATCAGTAGTCTCTTTAATTTCAAGCTCATTGGGATAGATCTGGTGTTAATATTCCTAGAATTTTGGATTATTAAGAGAAAGTACATCGTCTATGTAGCGGAAGCTGAAATTAAAGCACTGGGCTAAATGTTTTTGTTTTTTCTGTGTAAGCCCTTGTAAAAACTTCCCCTCATACGAAAAAAAAGAAGAGATCCTCATAATTGTCTTACAGAATATCAACATTCTGAAACAATAGTACATGTATGTCTTCACCCATTTAAAATATATTCTTTAATTTTGATCCTGAAAACTTCACAGCTAGACGAGTTACGTATGTTTATTGGCAGATTATTCCAAAGATTTCTTGTATGTTTCTGTTTTTTTTCCACTTGTTACTTCTCTAAGATGGTAGGGATTTACATCAGAAAGATATGTAAATTTATCATTGAGGTATGCAGGAGCTTCATTTTGTAAACATTTGAAGAGGAGCATGTATTTATGATACTGAATCCTTTGGGAGACTTTCATCCATCCTAAATTTTTGAATAAGGGATCTGATGGGGCAAGGGGATCTGCATCAAGTACTAATCTGACAACTCTTTTTTGTAGTTTTATTATACGATCAAGATTACATTTACTACACGAACTCCATACAACACAACAATGATCAAATAATGGAAGGATATAACCTGTATAAAATAATTTCCGTGCCTCAAGATTGAGAAATTGTTTAATTATTGTTAAAAGATATATTCGAGAGGAGATTTTGGCACAAACATGATCAATTTGATCTGACCACTGTAGAGTAGGATCAATTTTAACACCTAGTACCTTTTCACAAAGTGCTGAGTTTAATGCTAAACAAGGTTCATATCTTAGGTTGTCTAGTTTTGGTTTCGAACCAATTATCATAAATTTCGTTGTTGAGCAATTTATAAACATGTTGTTGTCTTTACACCATTTTTCAATGCAGTGTAAATCTTCCTGAACTATAGTTTCTAAATGCTGAATACATTTTCCAGACTTATGAATAGCTGAGTCGTCTGCATACATGTCAG
Source organism: Modiolus philippinarum (assembly GCA_002080025.1). Classification (NCBI taxonomy): domain Eukaryota; kingdom Metazoa; phylum Mollusca; class Bivalvia; order Mytilida; family Modiolidae; genus Modiolus; species Modiolus philippinarum. Next base: position 37,737 of record MJUU01020554.1, read on the forward strand.
TAACACAATTCTTAATATTAAATGGCAAATCATTAATGAACAAAAGGGACATGACAGGACCATGATTTGAGCCTTGTGGCACACCATATTTTATACTGAGTTTAGAAGATAGAGCACTACCAAGCTGGACTTGTTGTGTTCTTTTACTGAGATAAGATTTGAAAAAAGTAAGAGATTTCTTACTGCACCTATATATAACCATTTTTTGTCTCGCCCGCGACGAAAGTCGCGAAGAGACATATGCCTGCGAAGTATGACGACGGCGACGGCGTTTACTTTTACTAAATGCAGGATATTTTGAAAACCCTTTGATGTAGGAACATCATATTTGGTCCAGTGGTAGTACTAATCAAGTGCTACCTGACGGACATAACGATATGTGACCTTGACCTCAATTTCACGGTCTAGTGGCCACGTTAAGTTTTTCTGCTTAAGTCCATTTCTCAATAACCAGAAGTGGTAGGTTGATAATATTTGGTATGTAGGTTGGTCTTGGGTAGTACATGTCAGTCTGGCAGATGACTTTTGTCCTTGACCTCAATTTCACGGTCTAGTGGCCATGTTAAGTTTTTCTGCTTAAGTCCATTTCTCAATAACTAGAAGTGGTAGGGCAATAATATTTGGTACTCGTATGTAGGTTGGTCTTGGGTATTACATGTCAGTCTGACAGGTGACTTTTGTCCTTGACCTCAATTTCACGGTCTAGTGGCCACGTTCAGTTTTTCTGCTTAAGTCCATTTCTCATTAACTAGAAGTGGTAGGTTGATAATATTTAGTATGTAGGTTGGTCTTGGGTAGTACATGTCAGTCCGGCACTTGATTTTTGTCCTTGACTTCAATTTCACGTTCTAGTGGCCATGTTAAGTTTTTCTGCTTAAGTCCATATCTCAATACCTAGAAGTGGTAGGTTGATAATATTTGGTATAAAGGTTAGTCTTGGGTAGTACATATCAGTCTGGCAGGTGACTTTCGTCCTTGACCTCAATTTCACGGTCTAGTGAGCATGTTCACTTTCTGATTAGTTCACATAGATTTCACATCAATTTAGAGGCCAGCAGGGACGGGCGAGACATCTTTAAGGGTCTTGACTTGTTTAGCAAAATTTCATGATCAACGACATCAAAAGCTTTCCTTAAATCAGCATTACTGCTAAATTAAGGTCTCCATTATCCATGTCTTTCATCCATTTGTCAATAATGTTAATCAGAGCAGTTTGACATGAATGTTTTCTTCTAAAGCCTGATTGTGAAAAATGGAGTAATTCATATTTAGATAAAAAGTCATATAATTTACTTGTGACCTGCTTTTCAATGAGCTTTGATAATGCGGGCAGTACTGAGACAGGTCTATAAATTAGTTGTTTCAGACTTTTATCCTGTTTTATATATTGTGGAAACTTTTGCATTTTTCAATGATGAGGGAAATATTCCACTGTCAATCATACGATTAAAAATGTATGTTAGAGGTGATGCAATAACATGCCCACATAGTTTAAGTATTTTTGGACCTGTGTTATCAGTTCCAGCAGATTTATTATACCCCCGCTTTATCGAGCGGTATATAGTGATCATGGTGTCCTTCCGTCCGTTCGTCTGTTTGTCTGTTCGTTCGTCCGCCATAGGGTACTTACTTTGTGGCAACAACTCCTCCTAGACCACTAGATGGAATGTATTGAAACTTTCGCAGAATGTTAAGTATACATTGCCCTTGTGCATCATCTATTTTAAAATTTTATTTGATCTTTTATAGGGGGAGCAGGGGGTATGATATTAGCGGTTTTTTGGTTGATTTTTTTACTCTCTGACATATGGATACACACTTTGTGGCAACAGCTCCTCCTAGATCACCTGGTGAAATTCAACGAAACTTTCACAGAATGTACAGTAGATATTGCCATTATGCACCAGCTATTTAATTTTTTTATTTGACTTTGATTTTTTTATTGGGGGGAATTTTATTGCTATTTGCCATAGGGGTACATACTTTGTGGCAACATCTCCTAGACCACTTGATGAAATTCAATGAAACTTTCACAGAATGT
>MJUU01020554.1:39950-54733 GCA_002080025.1 Modiolus philippinarum
TGTGACTCACTGGCATCAGGGTACATACTTTGTGGCGACAACTCCTCCTAGACCACTAGGTGAAATTCAATGAAACTTTCACAGAATGTTCAGTAGATATTGCCATTGTGCACCAGCTATTTAAAATTTCTATTTGACTTTGATTTTTTTGGTGGGCAGGGGTTACATCTGGAATCAAATGGGGGAGCGGGGGAGGGGGGATTTTTTTACTCTCTGCTTTAGGCGTACATACTTTGTGGCAACAACTCCTCCTAGACCACTTGATTAAATTCAATAAAATTTTCACAGAATGTTCAGTAGATATTGCCATTGTGCACTAGCTATTTAAAATTTTTATTATGCCCCCGCGACGAAAAGTCGGGGGCATATTGTTTTACTCTTGTCCGTCCGTCCGTTCGTCCGTCCGTCCGTTCGTTCGTCCGTCCGTCCGTCCGTACAAATGAAAAACATCACTATTCATGTTTTTTAGAAAGTTTGCAAACAAATTTCAACTACTTCAAAGGAATCTAACTTACAATAAGCAGATGTGCACACACATATCTTTTGGAATATTCAAAATGACCGTGGTTGCCATGGAAACTGAAAAAGGCGGCAAAAATTAAAAGTGCTTCAAATTTGACGAAACTTTACAAGAAGGATGTCTAGCACCCGTAGAAACGATTTTGGGTCTCAGAATTTTCAAAATGGCTGCCGTTGCTATGGAAACTGGAAAAAGGCGAGAATTCAAAGTGCCTCAAAATGGATGAAACTTTACAGGAAGATTGCCTAGCAACCATAGAATTGATTTTTGGGCTGAGAACATTCCTTTTATATATTTTGGAAAAAGGGGAGGCATATCACATATCATTGTGTCCATACTTGTACTGTGTCAACACATGCTTAAATTTGCACTTGCCATATTGATTCAGAGTTCAATGAGCGGGGGCATAATTGGTTGCCGTTCGGCGACAGCTCTAGTTTGACAATTTCTTTTGGGGGGATTTTTTTTTTGCTCTTTGCCATAGGGGTACATACATTGTGGCAACAACTCCTCCTAGACTACTTGATGAAATTCAATGAAACTTTCACAGAATGTTCAGTATATATTATCATTGTGCACCAGCTATTTAAAATTTTTATTTGACCATGATTTTGGGGGGGGGGGGTACTCACTGGCATAGGGCTACATCAAGTCAAGTCAAATTCAAGTCGGTAAAACATATAACATATAACATAAGCTCTAAAGAGCTTTTAAAACCGACATATACATACATAAGACACAATACACAAATATTAAGACACATACAACATGCAAGCAATAATGTTACCATACAAATAAAAACTATATGACATCACAAACACTAAAAGCAAGCAAGCACAAGAATAATTAAGCTGTTAGTTGAAGCACTATATATAAAAAGCACTATAATATTAGATACAAGATATGATAAGAAACAAAATAGTTAAAAGTACTTCCAAAAAAAATTAAATAATAAAAAATAATAAATTCATAAAAATAAATAGAAATTAAAACTTCCGGAAAAATTAAATTTTTGCAAATTATCATTTATCATCTAGGTGATGAACATCAAACAAATTTATGAAAACAAAATTGAAAGCAGAGGCAAGCATACAAATACAAACAAAAAACAACAAGTACATGAACGAAGAAAACAAAAACACTGTCAGGTAAGCAGCCTTTATACCATAATTCCTTCTTTTTTTTATTTACAAAAAGAACATTAACAACTGGCGTAAAACATCAATCAATCAATCAATCAACAACCCTGCCCTCCCCATTTGTTTATCAGACTTTTAAATTGGTTTAATGTCATTTCTTCCCTTAAATTCCCAGGTAATACATTCCACATCTTAGCAGCAGCATACTTTGTGGCAACAACTCCTCCTAGACCACTTGATGAAATTCAATGAAACTTTCACAAAATGTTCAGTAGATATTGCCATTGTGCACCAGCTATTTAAAATTTTTATTTAACCTTGATTTTTATTTGTAGGCGGGGGGGGTGACTCACTGTCATCAGGGTACATACTTTGTGGCGACAACTCCTCCTAGACCACTAGGTGAAATTCAATGAAACTTTCACAGAATTTTCATAGATATTGCCATTGTGCACCAGCTATTTAAAATTTCTATTTGACTTTGATTTTTTTGGGGGTTACATCTTGAATCAAATGGGGGAGCGGGGGGTATGTTTTTTGGGGAGGGGGATTTTTTTACTCTATGCCTTAGGGGTACATACTTTGTGGCAACAACTCCTCCTAGACCACTTGATTAAATTCAATGAAAGTTTCACAGAATGTTTAGTGGATATTGCAATTGTGCACCATCTATTTCAAACTTTGATTTGACTTTGATTTTTTTACTCTCTGCCATAGGGGTACATACTTTGTGGCGACAACTCCTCCGAGACCACATGATGAAGTTCAATGAAACTTTCACAGAATGTTCAGTGCAGATTGCAATTGTGCACCAGCTGATTGAAAATTTGATTTGACATGAGAATTTTTTGTGTGCGACTTTTTTACTTCTGGAATCAAGTTGGGGAGCGGATGAGAGGGGTATCTTTTTGTCATCACAATTATTCTATTTTACCCCCCCGCCCCCACTTTAGTGGATGTTATATTATGATCGTGGTCGTGGTGTTCGTCTGTCTGTCCATCTGTCCATTACTTATTCCGTCTACCATAGGGTATATACTTTGTGGCGACAACTCCTCGTAGACCACTTGGAGAAATTCAATGAAACTTTCACAAATTTGTCAGTACATATTGCCATTATGCACCAGCTATTTAAAAATTTGATTGACTTTTTTGTGATTTTATTACATCTGGAATCAAATGGGGGAGCGGGGGTATGTTTTTGTGAGCTTTGTTCACAGTTATTCTAGTTTATATTGAGATTTACAATGTCTTTATAAGTTCATTTACTGTGATATAAGGTATGTTGAATTCTGTGTTTGCTGGAAGCCTCTCTTTAATGAAATCAGTAAGTTTTTTAAAATTTATACTGTTTTGGGAATCTCCTGATTCTTGTCTTAGGTTTTCAACACAAGATGCAAAAAATTCATTAAAACAGTTTGCCAAATCTTCAGGTTTATTTATCTTTTTACCATCTTCATAGACAAGTTCAAATGGTCTGGTTGGATTCTTAGGATTTAGACTGTATACAGTTCCATAAAACACTATGGTCTCTTGAATATTTAACCATGTTGGTGTAATAGTCCCGTTTACTGTTTTCAAGAATTTGTTTGGCCATATTACGCCAGTATCTATATTCCCTCCACTGACCTAACTCTTTGTATTTATCCCTTTTTTTAATGTTGCTTGTACAACTTGATCAGTATACCAGTCTGGTTGCTTATCTCGCTTGACTCGTTTTGTAACAACCGGTGCATGTTTATTTAATATGGTATTAAAAATGGAATAAAATGTTTCAAGGCAGGAAGAAGGATCACTGTCAAATTCGACAGTATGGAAAGGGGCATTGGACATATCATACAAAAACTCAGTTTCATCAAAGTGTTTAAATATGTAATTGTAGTATGGTTAGGTTTTTTGTTTGCAACCTGTTCTCCCCTAGTCATACATATAGGGCAATGGTCATTAATAGAATATTTGACAACATGGGATTCCTGCACCTTATTTTATTTGTTACATAAATATGATCTATAAGTGTTATAGAGTTTTCTGTTACTCTAGTTAGTTCTTGGATAATCCTGCCTTAGGTTGTAGGTTTGTAGAATATCCAACCATTTTTGGATTGGTTTGTTTGGAGGGAAAAATCCCTATTGAAATCTCCTAGTAATGTAATATCGCTGTTTATATTTAAAGCATAACTTAATTCTGCTTCATCTATCCATGAGACATTATACATTTATTTCCCATGCATGTGGGAAATATGAAGATTTGTTTACCCGAGGGAATCATATTTCCCGAAGGCATCGCCTGAGGGAAATATGATTTCCCGAGGGTAAACAAATCTTCATATCTCCCACATGCATGGGAAATAAATATTTTATTCCACCACTAATTTTAATATGTACAAATCATTGACGGTTGTATCGAGAAGGGGTTCTCTCTCCCTCCATCTTATCTGAAATTCTTTCATAATCTTGAAGAATTCAGGCATTATTGACAAAAACCCAGCAAAAACTCGTCTGGAATCATTTTTTCTTCTTGAAACTCAGCCTGAATCCTCCTGTATTCGAAGGCCCCTGCATCTATGACATCTATCAGTGAAAATCTAATGGAGTAATAAGTACTCAAGAACTAAAAGTACATCGCAGTAAGAAAAGGCATTGCCGTTGCTGAAATAAATTTGTTTTATTGATTTTTGAAATTGACATAATAACACAAATAAACTTATTAAAACTGTACTGTTGAGACGTTATTATTCGGTAAGCGATAGCGAGCACAGGGGCCGGTAACATACGATATTGATAGACCGGGTCTATCAATATCGTATGTTACCGGCCCATGGGACCCGGTCTATCAATATCGTATGTTACCGGCCCCTGTGATAGCGAGCTGTTTCTTAACCATGTTAACTCGGAACGTCTATTTACTATGATAACTCTTGAAAAATCTAGAGAATTTCGAATGAGGGGAATATGATATTTGGACACGACGTTCAGCGGGAGACACGATGTTTTGTTCACAGTCACGTGTGACAGTCTTGGCCAATGAAAATGCGTTATTAGTTAAGTTATTATTATATAGTGGAATAATACATTTTGGGTTCTTGTACACAAAACATATCAAAAAGGATTTCTGGAATGGTGGCGTGACTTCAAACCGCATGGTCTCAATATTTTTAAATTCAATTTCAGATTTCCTAATATGAGGCAATTTCTGGTTAAAATAGACTATCCACCCACTCATTGGCGGATTTAAGGGGGGGCCGGGTGGGCCCGGGCCCCCCCTTAGGTCGGAAAATATTTAAAATTCCTAGGGGTTTTTAAAAAAATTGGGTTGCGGGCCCCCCCTTTTGAAAAAAATATTGGTCGGGCCCCCCCTTAGCAGAAAGTCTGGATCCGCCACTGCCACTACTATTATTTTTAAGCCTTTCCTTTCTGTTTATAACATAATTTGTTAATTCAAAATTATTGTCAGGATTGACAGGGTTCAAAAAAGTTTCACATAAGCCAAAAATCTCTGGTGGAGTTTTACAGTTTAAGATGTGAAACTTAATTTCATCAAATTTATTTTCTAGTCTGTTATTTATATATTATGGGAGGTAATTTTTATACATTTTGTGTTTTTAAAGCCAAAGACTTTTTCATTTTGTCTAGGATCAAGATTATCTGAATTGATCATGTTTATATTATAACAAATACAGGATAATGTGACAATAATAAGCAAATAATATGTAAACACAAAAATCAGAAAACATTCCATATGTTTGGCCTCGGGGAGTAAATACATATAACAACATGCATCAATACAATTTTGCTCACAAATTGACACAGTATTATCAGTTGTTTCATGCTGTGATACAGTATGTCTGTCATGATTGTCTAAATCTTCCCTTTTGAAAATGGAGAACATAGCTAAACATTAGACACCTTTGGTAAAAAGTATCATTTTTTGGTCATGCCATGCATAGAAGCATTTTGTCAGGTGAGCGATACAGGCTCGGTCTCTGAACCAGTTAGTAACACATACGGATCACTATCCGTCGTCTTGCGTCCGTCCGTCTGTCTGTCTGTCTGTATGGTCCAAAATCTGTCCATTATCCGCAACTCGTCCTAAACCCCTGGGTACTTTTCAACGAATGCTTCAGTATATATTGAAGATGTGCACCATGCATTTATATAAAAATATAAATATGTTGTGCAATGGCCACAAATTAACTATGGAACAAAATAAAATGGTATAGTTGGCCACGATTAAAAGATAAAAAACACAAAATGTACAAATTAAAAAACACATAAAAATGACAAAAATGGAAAGAGAGGGAGGGAAGACTGCCCAACGTTTCGGCCCATATGGCCTTTGACCAGGGGACTACCGGGCTAAATACGGAGAAGAAGATGGATATGACGAGAGAAGGCAGACCTAATGGCGTGTCACAGATATTACCTGTAAAAATCGTGCCAAATCTTGAAATTAATCAAAAACGAGAAATAAAACATTAGTTATCTGTACTATGCAAATATTAAACTTCAATACATTAATAATTTTATAATATAGACTGCTTCTTAACATTCATGTCAAAGGGTCGAGCAGTTCCAAGAAAATGGATTACTAGTATTTTTTGTTCAAGGAACTGTCGTTGTTTTTCACCTGCACTAGTTTGTATAAGGACAGTTACATGCATGTCCAGTATGCTGTGGTTAGCTCGCCGAAAATGTTCACCTACTGGGCAATCCTTACCATTGGTGTTCGACAAAGCGATCACCCAATCTCCGACAAGTCTCACCCACATAGATCATGTTACAGCGTTTACAGCCCACAGCATACACTACATTTTCAGTTGTACACGTGAACTATTTTGTAAGTTTGAAAACGTTAGCCGGCCCTACTACTTCATCAGTTTTTCAAGTAAAAGGACAAGTCGAACAGCGAGATCGCTTACATTGGCTAGTGCCCTTATATTTACAGGGAGTTTGAGGAGTAGCACTCTTGAAAGAACTTGCAACAAGGTGCTGTTTTAGACTCTTCCCTTTTCTGAAGGCTGCAATGGGAGGCAAATCCTGGAAAACTGCCGACATATGTTCGTCCTCGAGAACTATAGATTTGAAGTTGCGTATCAAAATGTTTTTGATAGCTTCGTTGAGAGGGTGGTATGTCAAGACCAACGGAACCCGGTCTTCGGTATTTCTCACCCTCTTCTCCATAGCCTCGGATCTGGTCGCTCGGGGAAACTGAATTCATAGCTCGATCCAAAACTTTGCTGGGGTAGCCTCTCTTAACAAAAAACGATTTCATTCTGTTACATTTAGTCCTGAAGTCCTGCTCGTCACTACAGATACGACGGAGTCGCAAGAATTATGACTTTGGAATGGCATCCTTGCATGACTGGGTGACAGGACCCATAATTTAAATAACATGCATTTAGTTTTTTTTTTTATTTATATTTTTACAGATTTTGAAGCTACTTTTGGACTTTGTCATTTTAGCTTATTGGAGTTCTAGGGTGTACCTCCATTATCCACAACTCCTCCTAGACCGATTGGTACTTTCCAACCAAATTTGCACCATGTTTTTTTTTTAATTTATTTTTATTTTTCCAGATTTTGAAGCTATTTTTGGACTTAGTCATTTTAGCTTATTGGAGTCCTAGGGTATACCTCCATTATCCGCAACTCCTCCAAGACCGCTTGGTACTTTCCAACCAAACTTGCAAGAATGCTTCAATATATTTTGCAGATGTGCACCATGCATTTAGGTTTTGATTAATTTTGATTTTTTTCAGATTTTCTAACTATCTTTGGACTTTGTCATGTTAGCTTATTGGAGTCATAAAGTATACCTCCATTATCCACAATTCCTTCTAGATTGCTTGGTGCTTTCCAACCAAACTACCAAGAATGCTTCAATATATATATATATTGTAGATGTGCAACATGCATTTATTTTTTCATTAATTTTGATTTTTCCGATTTTCATGCTATCTTTAGATTTCTTCATTTTAGCTCATTGGATTCTTAAGGGTATGCCTCCATTATCTGCAACTCCTCTTAAACCGCTTGATACCTTCAAACCAAACTTGCAAGGATGCTTCAGTATATATTGTAGATGTGCACCAGGTATTTTAATTTTCTTTAATTTTGATTTTTTTTATTATCTATGGCCTTTGTCATTACATAACAAAACAGGAATTATTAAAAAATATATAGTGCAGGCGACACATGTGTTCCGCGGAACACCCATGCATTTTTTAAGATTTTGTTTAATTTTTTTTTTCAAATCAAACATATGTCAAACCACTGGTCTTATTCATGCTGATTCATTGCTCCCCAATTTCTAATATGTCATGGTGCGGGATATCGAAAATTGAAAGCTAGTGAGAAATCTATTTCAATCAGATTGGACATAATTGGAACTAGAATTGGTCATTATGGCTTTTGGTTATGAAATTCAGTGATATTCCTGTCTGAAACCACCAAGCTAGTTAGAACTAGAATTTTCATTATACATGTATGTTCATTGTAGTTTCTTGCATGTTTGTGTCACATCAAAAATGTCTACCCATGATGAATATAGTTTTACATAGGATCAAAAGCAATAATTTAAAGATGTTGTCCTCTCAAGTAACTAATTATATAGAACTGTAAAGATGAACATAGAATATTTAAAGAACTGTTTGTAGCAGGTAAAGTCTAATCTAAAATGGCTTTTATCAGGGAAAATAGTTCAGCATTTGACCCTATACGGACAGATCTTTAAATATATCTGAAATTAGGATCTATGATATGGTTCCCTTAAAAAGATGTGGCAATTACAGACTAGAAACAACTTTGTACATAATTTCACATAAGATCTTGGAAATGTAGTAAAACATCTTCTCTGAAACTGATTAGTCTGTAGAAACCAGATTCAGTGGTCCTTGGGTAGACCTCGGTATGTTTGAACAGCTTCATAATTGAAAATTGGACAAGATAATTTTCTCTTATAATACTTTGCCAGTTATAATTGTTGGTCACCTTTAAAATTATGCAAGTTTGCCAACATCAGTGAATAAACTTAACTAGAGGCTCACATGAGCCTGTATCTCTCACCTGGTGACTGGTTTTATTCATTGTCACCAAGAGACCATCCATTAATGGCATTATTATCCATACTATACATTAGTTCACCAGATGTTACAGTTTTTGACATACATACTTAAGTCACAAGCTTTGAAGGAAACCATCCAAGGACTATTGTGACCAAGTTTGGTTCCCATTGGCTCTGTAATTTCAGAGAAGATCTTTGAATGCATTTCACATAGGATCACTACGTTACACTATGTTTCCCCCTGGCGGCCATCTTGGATGAGGTATGAACATAAAAACATACCTGCCAACCTCCAACAGTACTGTGGTGGGTCATGACCCAACATTGTGCATTCAGATGTTGGGTCATAGCGCGTGACGGCATGTTTTCAAAGTTAAACTCTGCGTCAGACAATTAATAACAAATAAAGCATATGCAAGGCAATCAGATTTTGTCAATTAATGCTGAATCTCAGATGTTCTATGGTCTATATCAACACACAGAGCAGTATTATTCTGCATTAATTTTGTTTTAATGGAATTTCATTCATATTATATATCTGGGAAAAGCATTAGTAGTATGGTGGTTTATCGCCTTGAATACCTGTATAGGTCTCTCACGGCATTTTAAACCTGGAGGGACGCCCACTCCATTGCAATATAATTTCGGAACGTTGTTCTTCCCATGGTGTTTGGTTGACTGTCGTGAGACTTCGCAATCCAGCTACCTTGTTGGGTCGACATTTGGTTTGTAGAAGGACTTTGAAGAACTCAAAGCCCTAACTACGGTATGCGCCGCCGTTAGCCTGCATGTCTTGGCCTCGAGAGACCAAGACCCATTCTACACATTGAATGGTGCAGTTGCCTAGTCCTCACCATCGTACCGGAGTACTCTCGTTAAGTTGCAAAGGCACTATGTAATTTCATTAGAAATTGATTAAACAGCTATAATCATTTATTTTTAACTTCACCAAAATAAAATCTGTGGAGAAAATATTCAAGATACTATTTAAAACAAAAACTAAAATGTTTTTAAGATATTTTAGTAAGTTGGGGTATTTATTACTGTCAACATCAAAATCTTATGGGCATTTTTTATAAAAAGGAAAATCATTCAAGGGAGGTAATTAGCGATATTTATGAACATTTTCATATAAGAAGATTGTGTAGATTCTTTGTAATCGTTGCCAGTGCTTATTGATTACTATAAAAACAACACCTGTCCTAATAATTGCCCTAATCAACACTAATTAAACAGTCTAATTAACTTGTTTACCTGTCAGAATGCTACTTGAATTGATTGACACAAATCAATAAACGAACATGCACGACAATTTCACCTGGTAAATTTTGCGGATGAAAACGGGCCACCCGCAGCGGGTCATACTTACCGGTGGGTGAAGGGATGTTTTTGCGGGTGTGACCCAGCAAATGCGGGTCACTTGGCAGGTATGATAAAAATCACAAACTTTAAAGGCGACCACCAATGGAGTATTGTAACCAAGTTTGGTTCCAATTGGCTCAGTAGTTTCAAAGATATTTAAATGCATTTCAGATAAGGTCCTTATGTTAAACTATGATCCTTGCTGGCGGCCATCTTGGATCATGTGTCAGAATTGGACAGTGGGCATTTAGTACATTATTACCTATATATATTACAGCAATTTTCCTTTTACTGAATGCAGTTTCAACAGGATTTTTGGTAGCTCTCCAGGTAGTTAGTTTTTCAAAAGCAGTTTGGCCTTCAAGGTACATTGTAGAAAGGTCACTAAATGCCCATTCATACATGTAGTTGGGTGTGTGCCAATTTACCTGATGTTGATTTCACCCACAGAGATAAAGTAAATTTGAACTATTATTATGTATTGGAACAAACAAAGGGAAAGGATGAACTTTATATAGACTAAATTTAAACAGTAATAGTACAACTTTGAGATTTCTTATGGTATTGTATGAAAAAAATGCATCTTTATTCTTGATTGGCTATGTCAATATTAAAAACAAGTTTGGGTGAACTTGAATTGTTTCCTATTGAAATTGACACCAGGTAAACTAGCCCATATCCAGGACAAATGCAATGAATGGCTATGTGACCTTTCTACCTTCAGGGTCAAACTTCTATTGAGAAACCTATTGTAACTACCTGGAGAGCTACCAAATTTTCTATTGTGAGTGCATCCAGTAACAGGAAAATTGCTGTAAGATAATCCACAACAGTCACTCCAATAGCTCAGTCCTTGGTCAGCCTTGGCAAACTAGGTTGTTGTCCCTTCAAAGTCTGGTCGTGGAGTGAGACCGTGAAATGTACTCACTCAATTAAGTCTGAGAGTAGTATTGGTGATGTAGAAGTCTGATGGGTTCCGATGGTCAGCCTCGGTTTCCTATAAAATACTAGCTTACTTCCTCCGTACTTGGAGAACTCCCACATTCCTCCCCATTATATTTTTCAGTTCTTGTCGTAGTTCTTCTTCTTTTTTTTTAAACAGTAAAATGATCTGCAAGGGTTCAAAACAGTTGCTTTATAGTAGAGTTGGTCTAAATGTGAATACTTCATAGGTTACAAATAAATGGTGAATGTATGCACTATATATATGTACAATTAATGTTCAAATCCATGGTATATGATATAAGTGGTTGAAGAATGGCTGTATATGTCAACATAGCAAACATGATAAAATAATGGACAATGGTGATGAAACAATGATGAATAACTATAATGGTTCTCAAAAGCATCCAACTTTGAAGCAATAATGAAATAATGGGTTAAAATAAACATGAATTTATACTGATGATTATTAATTGAAATCAGCACGTAGAACTGGCTCCGTTTCTACCTGCATATATTAAAAACATTAAGATATATATACAAATATGTACAACTTCAGTCCAAACAGTAGATCCTCTTAAAATTCTTTGTGGTGAGTCGACAGACTTCTTCCAAGGTTATATCCAAAAGTTCCGAAATATGTTTTGCTATGAAGTTAATGACAAATGGGTCGCTAGGTTGGTTTCTGTAGTAGATATATGGAGCATCAGATTCTAAAACTAGGTTGGTAATGTGATGATTTTTGACAAAGGTTCAACTGTGGGTTTGACGAATATATGTGGTGTGACTCCAAAAACAATATTGCTGAATTTAGCTGTAACTTGTGAGTAAATTTGTGGTGAGCCAGAAAAACAATGCCAATGGATAAGATGACGGTAAAATTTTGTTCAAAGAGTCCAAAAGTTCTAGATGTAAGCAATAGTTTCCTCGGCAATGGGTGACAACTGTCAGGTTCTTGTCAACTGCAATTTCAAGCTGTTTTTCAAAATACTTAATCTGGTGTTTAATTTTTAGGTCTTTCGATGTGTCCGATGAATCCAACCCACATTCTCCGATAGCTACTGTGTTTCTGTGTTTTAACTTTTCTTCTAATATATAAAGATATTCTTCCAATAATTCAGGTTGTGTAGACTGGACTGTTTTTGGATGGGTGCAAAAGGTGAATCTTAATTCTGGAAATTTAGAAATCAAAACGGGTATTTCTGCTGGTTTTGGCCAAAACTTTGGAAAACAATAATTGGTGACTAAAATTTCTAGGTTGCTGTGGCATTCTTCTGCACCTCCAAATTGATCAAAATCCTGAAAGTCGGGGTCACCGACGCGATTCAGGAGAATGTCAAAGTGGAGGCGAGCATCTATTATCTCTAGGGTTTGATGGATATCTACTGGTGGTGCACTTTCTGGTTTCTCGTCATCTTCAACTTCAGACATACCTGTTTCATCCCTGACTCCCCACTCTTCTGTTTCAGTCTGATTTACCTCTTCATCTTCGTCCCGTCCAGCCAAACTTAGTTCAAGATTATTTCGTTGTTGTTCCGTTAATTTTGAAAGCAGATGTAGAATAAGTCGCCAATGGGTTGTTGAAAATATGTTGAAATTTGCCGAAGAGTCCAAAAGTGTGAAGGTTTCAGGTGATTTTTCCAAAATTGTGTCCAAAGCTCTGCATAAATCAAGGTCCGAATCAGTCAATTGTTTTGCTTTACAGATTTTCTTGAGTTGATCGTCATTGTTGATATGTGTGATAATTTCGTCCATGGAATTTAGTTGTAATTGAGTTCCCAAGGCCAAAAGAAATTTCCAAACCAGATTTCCCAATGTTGTTGAATCCTATTCCTGCGCTCCTGAATAATGATGTTCCCTACGGTGCTGATCCAAAAAGTCTAAAAACAAGTGCTGACTGGAACAGTCCTGGCAGCAAGTTGAAGGGTAACAGGACCAGGGAAGATGTTCTGCTGCATGTCTGGCAAGGTGAGAGAAACGTTCACCACAGACTGGACATAAAAGTCTTCGTTTCCTTTTCTTCTTCCCGTCTTCATTCGCCACGACGACCACTCTTACATCCTTTGCTGTTTGCTGTTTTCCTGTTTTTGTAATCCTTCTCCTCTGTACCATAATCCTCATTTCCATTTTCATCACTTCTGTCTTCCCCTCCGACCTCATCTGTCACCACCCATTCTATCATTCCTTCTTCTTCCACCACTTTCTCCAGCTCCTCGTCTTCCTCCAACCATGGACAACTGTCCTCATAGCCAACTTCCTCTTCCAACGACTCTATCTTCCTATCTGCCATTTTACTACAAGTAAACAGTTATTTTTACAAACATAAATTCATAAATTTAATTTGTGTACTTTTATTAATTATCACTATTTCAGTGATGGTTTAAAACTTGTTTATATTACAATTTATTTTAATTTTAAAATTTTTTTTATTTTTATTAAAATGATTTATATGTACACACATATATTATTATTTAAATATTATTCATCATTCATATTATTTTATTTTATATATATTTTTTTTATTTTTATTTGTTTCTTTAATTTTATAGGTATGTACATATATATATATATATCGGTAATTTGTATGAATTTCCTTTGATCTACAGAGATTGATATTCTCAGGATCACCAAACTGGACACTATCACGAAAATATCGGGTCACTGTGAAGGCGTCACGTGTCGGTTGCTATGCTGCCGTCATGTCTTGTACTATTTGTCGTGTTCATACGCGTAATACGTTGAACGTAGAATGCATATAACTAATGCAATAAACAATAGATTAACTGTGCTAAAATAAAAATTTTAACTTATCTCAATTTTTTATATAGTTTTATTTACCATTTTGTGAATTACCGATAAAAGTAATATAGGACATTTTGTTTTTGATACGGACTTTATCACGGCGTAACGCATCAAGCTCGCCCTAACGGGCTCACTTGATACTGGCCGTGATAAAGTCCATCTCAAAAACAAAATGTCCTACATTTCATATTTATAATTTCAAAATTCAAAAAGAAAAGCACATGGATCCCGCCAAAAAGCAAAAATGAAAAATTAGAAGCTTTTATCGGGGCGGTCAAATGTGAAGTTAACAGCAATATAACAAACAGAAAACAGAGAAATATTTCAAGGGACGAAAGCTCAGCAATTCAATCATTGAAAAACCGAGGTGATATTGTTATCAAGCCGGCAGATAAGGGCGGGGCAGTGGTAGTTATGAACACTTCTGATTACATCAAAGAAGGAAACAGGCAACTCTCCAACAATAAATTCTATAAAAAATTAGATTCAGATCCAACAAAAACAATCAGTGAAGAAATTAAGACCGTACTTAGGGAGATGTTAGACAAGAAAGAAATAGATGGTCAAACGTTTGATTATCTTTTACCAAATGAAAACTCCAAAGCCGGTCGCTTTTACATGCTCCCCAAAATTCACAAAGAGGGAAATCCTGGTAGACCTATTGTTTCGGCTAACGACCATCCAACAGAAAAAATATCTGAATTTATAGACTACCATTTAAGACCTCACGTAAGAACACTCCCCTCGTATATACAAGATACAACCGACTATCTTACTAAAATGGAGACACTTAATCCCCTCCCAATGAACACTATTTTGGTTTCAATGGATGTATCCTCTATTTACACTAACATTCCTCAAGACGAAGGAATAGCCGCCTGTGAAGAGGTTTGGAACTCTAGAAAGGATAAATCACCATCTACAGAATGTCTTGTAAAACTTTTAACACTTATTCT
>MJUU01020556.1:0-27880 GCA_002080025.1 Modiolus philippinarum
GAAAAGATAGTTAGAGTTAGTCATGAACAAAAAACAACAAAATCAGGGAAAAGTGTGTATAAGTACTTAAGGAACACAACATAAATAATATATAATGCATAATGTCTAGGGTTAAAGTATGGCTTAGAGAACATGACATATAAAACACATTGACCAGGGTCAAAATAAAAGTTAAGGTTAGGTTGGTTAGGGTAAGCCGTGAATAAAAAACAACAGTACTAATTATCTAACAAGACTACAACAGAAAAGGTTAGGGTTAGTGCTAGCATGAGACCTAAGTTAAAGGGGATACCTATGAAAGCATCTTAGACCGGGGAGTACGATAGCTTCACAAATGAAGGCATCTTAAACAGAAGAAAGGTGGAGCCAAAGGTGAGACATTCAGGACGAGGTCAGACGGTCAATGACACACTAAAGTACATTAGCACCTCGTCAAAAAGACTTCCACAGCAGCTTGTCACTTGGTTAAAAAGTCCCTCCCAATCGGAGGGAAAAATCGAAGACCTTTAACATTGGGCCTATGGGTATCAAGTGCCGTGTTCTACTACTAACGACATGACAAAGAATAATCAAATGTTAACAGGAAATATTCCGGTTTTGCCATTTTTGTTCTCATATGTGAAATTGAAACATTGTAACAATCTGTCAGATCATAGTGAGGACCGTAAAACTTTTTACAATTGGTATGATACAGGAAATAATATCACGAGAACATGGCCATACCTCTTTCATAAACAATCACATTACCCACATTTCTTTGAATTTCGAAATGGTAATTTCATTAACCATTCCCTGAAATAGCCTTATCACAAAGACTGCCAAATCACAGTATTTTTCCCGTCCTTTCAGTAATTTTCATTATAATACACATAATTTATCGTAGGGTGAAAATTGGCTTTTATTTAGTCTAAGTATATGATAAAACCGGTTTAACTCTCCATTTCTTTTGAAATACCTGTAACAAGTCAGGACAATTGCAGTCGACATTTTTCCGGTGGTTTTCACCTGATTTGTCTTTTTTTGTCTCCTGGACTTCGGCTCCTGGACAACCCTGTTCGGTAATTTTGTTATTACCTCAATTGTAATTCATTGATAAATTTTGTGGACATGATTTTGGCCTATTTGCCTTACGACTTCACATGAGCCGAATCTTTTGACCTACCTCCCATAGTTCCCAGTGGTTTTCCGAAAGACATCTGCTGGAAGTCTATTGATGTTTGTATTCTGGCAAATTATTTTCGCCATTGTTACTTTCTTTATCTCTTTAAGTTGTTGTGGGGTAAATTTAACATTAGTGTTACTTTCGTAGAAAAAGCGATCACCAAACTTCAGTGCCCTGAACTGTAAACCAATAATACATTCAAACGTTGGTCCTACTTTGCCGCCGTTGACTGGGGTTTCCGACACTCCACCAGAAAAAAGATCAATGTCCCATGTCGACCTGGATATAAAAATAAATAACTTTCTTCAAATTATTCTTTGTGGTAATACTTTTGTTTTGTTGATGAAATTAATTGATTATTTGTCATTAATTTTAAATAAAATGTAATTTGAATTCAAATGAATATATAACATTTTGAACAAGGTATTGATAAGGATCCTATTTTCGGGCTTAAATTCGAAATTGCTGCTTGTTTTACAGTATGTTTTTGTTATTCATGGCCAGAAATTCCGGCCAATCACTATGCGTATGCGTCAAATTGTCGGTTGTCACTTGTGTCTAATTTACTATAGAAAGTAATGGGGAAATTGAGTTTGACCTAAAATTACTATTTTCAGATGTGGTATTTGTAATGGACGTTCATAGATTTTGATTTTGCATTAATCTATCTATTTAATGGTATAAGTTTCGATACTCTTGGATCATTTTTAAATATTTCCTTTTAGGTTTAAAGTTTTGTACCCTCATCTCTTTACATTTCTTTATGTTAAATGCACAAATGGGCATTAAGTCCGTTTTTAATGCGTAATTATATTGCCTGATTTTTTTACTATACAAACGTTCATAGATTTATATAGTTTGTACTTTTTTCTTTCCAATGATATGTTTTACAATTTTTTTTGAAAATGTTTACATATATCCATTTTCATTTAAAAGTTGAACCTTTTCATTTATCGTATTTCTGAATCATTTTTTTTCTAATTCCGCACAGGTTAATTTAGGTAGTAATTCCGGGCTTTATTATTTTGACAATTAACAGGATAATTATGTATTATAATGACTTATGAAATTTGTATCTCTTAAGTTCTGACAATATTATTATTCATTGATTTGATTTTTAGTGAATGTCATGAAATGATAAGGGTGGATACACATTTTCAGTTTTTTAGAAAGTAGTAAGTGTTATGACAGAGAAGAAGGAACAAAGCTCTGTCCTTAGCTGATTTTGGCTTTCTATTTAGATCATATTTGGTAATTTGTTCTCTATCAGTTTTTAAACATCTTTGACTTTGTGGTCTTCCAAACGTTTAGATTTTATCTGCACTGAAGAGACATAAGTTGTCGAAATGCGCATATGCAGAATCAAAATTCACAGTAACTTCGGTATTTACGTATCTGATAACAATTGTTTTATTATCGGTAAATAAAAAACATAAAATACAATGTTGCAGACGTTTAATCAGAGACATTAATTTACATAAATTTGTGTTTAAATGTCTCTAGTTTAATATGAATCTTAATCTTGATATGTATAATATGTAATTAAAGATAGTATAATACGATCATAAAAAAACTTTGATTGGAATAATTGGACATTTTTCGCTTTATTTTTGTTTGCAAAAATTTTGAAATATTGAAAGGTATCTTTGTAGAGAAAAATGCAACTAAAACAAGTTTTTCCTTGATAATTGGTATAAAGTTTACCTGTCAGTTACCCGAGTTGAGCCGATAAATCAAGTTCAGGAAAGACAACTCTTACTGGAAAAAGTTGGCCGTAATTTCTGGGGATGATTACTCAAAGTCATTCGAAGGCCCTTTCCATATTGGCTAACAAAATTAACTATCTATCTCCATACATTTCCTGGATAAATATGTGTTGTAACAATGTCATGTTTTGGTTCAGAAGGGACTTGAACTTCTTCTTAAGGAAGTAGGCATAGGTTAAGGGAGATAACTGTTTAAATAAGTTAGGCTTTTGAAACAGTCGATACTTTTTATGCATTGATGTGAAAAAGATTTAAAATCATCTACGTACTTAGAAGCTTAAAATATATTTATGAAAATGATCAAAACTTACATATTCTCCCTTCACTAACCCCTTAAAAGCCAGTTTTGTAAGACTCCAACCTTTTGGTGGTTCCTTTTCAAGTAATTTCTTATGATTTATCGTTTGTTTGTCATATTTCCTACTATATAGGGTCTGTAGTCTTGTCATGTGACTCACGAGAATCTACGATAAACCGGCAATTCGAAAACGTTTCCCGCCGAAATGTGACGTTTGAGGATTATGACATTCAAATTTTTGTTTGAAACGTCATATAGCTTTGTTTAAAATGAAACTTCCGGGTACAGTTTTTGGTCCCGGAAGTTCCAAAATTGTACGAGACTTACAGGCCCAATTGCCATGTTTTTGTATTTTGGATTTTTGTCACTTTACATTTGATATTCTTTACCGATGTGTAAAATGGTTAGTTTTGGCTTTTTCATTAAGATCCTATTGGTAATCTGTTCTCTTTCAGCTTTACTTTACGCATATTTCGGTTAATGGTCTTCAAAATGCTATGATTTCATCTGCACTTAATAGTCAAAATAGCTTTATGCAGAAACTTAAATTTATAGCAATTTCGTTATTTGTATTTGTCATATAATTTGATATTAGAGGTCATGCCGTTTACTGCTAGGACAAATTTTGCATCAGTGAATATCGATATAGGGTCAGTAAATCTCGTTCAATTCTGCAACTTCCGAGTACATAATCTGTACCCGGAAGTTGCATTTTAAATAAAAATATATGACGTTTCAGGCAAAACATTTGAACGTCATAATCCTGCAATGTCATATTTTGGCGGGAAACGTTTTCAAATAGCAGTTTTATCGTGATTTCTCGGTGTCACATGACGAGACTTACAGGCCCTATTGTCACAAGGTCCTACGCTTTCTCTTCAGGTATAAAGCTATCAAAATAAAACAAATTGTGCGTAAATTAATACATACTTGTATACTAGTTTTAATGCATTTGCTGCTTGTGCACTGTGATGTTGCAATCCACCTGGTACACCTGGTGTAAAATCGTCTGCTGTGACTAATCCACATACACTTCGCCAAACGTTATAGCTTGCCAATCCATGGTCTCTACCTCTTTGGATGTTAATAGCAGCTAAGTCACTTCCAGTACCATTGGCTCCCTCAAAGAGGTGTTGTGTTAATTCTGTTGTGAGTTTACGATCAATTTTTTGAGAAAATTCTTCATATAGTCCCCTTGTTATTGAACTCACGCCACCATGTATATCATACAGTTTATTTGGACGTAGAAACTCATCATGCAATAGCGGACTTTGATTAGGATGTCCTGGTCCATAATACGCTAGTCTTTTTCTGACCATACTGTGTCCAAAACGGAAGGCAGCAGCGGAGAAACTGTTGCGAATTTGGGGTTTAACTGTTGGGTCATATCCAGTGAAATATCCAGACGAAGTTATCTTAAGTCCAAAGTCAGCCATTGCTTTATTACCTAGTATATGGGGTAGGTATTCGTTATATGTCACGTGTTGTATCATGGCCCCCACTATTTTCCTTGTTTCCTGGTAAACCTTTTCGTCATTCCATTTATAGAGTTTAGTTAGCTCATTAGCGATTCTGTTGTGTTCCTTCATCCATATTGTTTGTAGTGCCATCAAAGCAGGTTGTTGGTTTACTCTAGGGTCTCCTAAAATGTATTTAGGACATTAATTACTAATCACAATGGAATTTTACCAAACACCAACGTTTCATCCTGATTTGTATGAGATGAAACTCGAGGTGCAGACCAAGTTTTCCCTTACAATCCACTTGTTGGTTTTCACAGTTATACAGATGTATTTTGTGTTTAGATCTGATTATGTGATTGATTCTATTTGTGTATCGTTGTATTGCCATGATGTTTGGCTTTCGCATCACATTACTGTATAAATCAATCAACAATAATGCTCTATAACGTGATTTCTTTATCCTTGTAGTTACAGTGTGACCAGATGCCGCGAAAACGATAAACTTTATTTCAAATAATTCAAAAATATACTAAAATGTTATTCGGACTGGGTTGCTCTACTCCCCTTAAAATTGTTGTTTCAGTATTTTTAATCCGAAATTGATTAAAGAGTACTAATAAATTTGAAGAAATATGTTATTATCTTACTGTTTTCTGCCCTTTTATTCCCCTTTCATTCAAAATTCACTGGCACTGGGGAGAATGGACCCAATAAAGATGTATAATAATTGATTGTTCTAAATGTAAGTATGTTAATTGTTGAATTGTTTGTTTATTGTATATGCTGTCAACCAATTAAGGAAAGGGGCACAAATAAAAATTATAAGTATTATTTTGATGCATTGGAAAGAGTTTGAATATATGAATTCGTGAAATCAATTCGCATGGTATGATAATACACGTATTATTAGATTTAAGCTCTACTTTTAAGCTGATTCACTTGATTGTTGCATAACTTTCTCGGGTTAAATAAATAAAAATGTTTGAAATTAATATTTTGCTTCTTTTATTTCGAAAAAAGGCTGTTAGATTTTGATATTGTCATTGTTTTAATATACTAAAATGACATAATACCTGCTTTGAAACACTTGACTCTATTTTGTTGTGGGGGTAGAATACAGTTGTTTGTACCTTGAGGAAGTAATTCTTCATTTGTTGATTTCAATCGACCTGAAAAATTAACAAGTAATGTGTATTGCTGATAAGGACTATGGCTGACATATACTATAGGAATAAGAGTAATTCTGGAGAAGTTTATCGATGTGTAAACGAGGCCGACTCACTCACAAACTGAAGTACTTTATATAAATCCCTCCAATATTACTTTTATTTCTTATAATCTCAATTCTTTGAACTCAAAACAATAATGAATTTGACGTCACCATGTACTGCACTTTTTTATCTCGGACAAGAGGCGTTTATCGAGAAATAACTTCTTTGTTGTTCATGACGTTGACCAATGAAATTGGACGTTGCAATAGCAATTGGAATAATAGACGAGTTTCCAGTTGGTGAATTTTTCCGTAAAATTTTGAAGTCACAATGTAGACGTTTCAACGTCACAATTTTCAGTGACGCAATTTGCGCCGATTGACTCCCAGGTCAAATGGAGCAATTCATTCATAAAATGAATTAGGAAAGTGGTCTATAATGCAATTAATCTTTGTGTTTAAGCGTCTCAAATTAAACAATATTAATAGACCTCTATGTTATAGGCTTATCTGTACATTATCAGCTGGACCTAAATTAAAAGAAGAATTCTCAAGCATCATGTATATAACAGACGATTTGGTTGTTAAAATTGGCTGTTTAATATTTTATATACCTGCCTCGGACAGAGTAGGTCATTCGCTTTGAAGCCATTTCGTGGCCATTTTGAAATAACAAAGGTTGTTTCTTTTCTATCTGGTCAAAGAAAAACAATATAAAACACGTTATTGACGTTCGAACATTTATTAATTCAATTTACTTTCGATTTGAAGCGTACAGCAAACAAAATTACGTCTTTACTTTTGATTTGAAGCGTACAGCACAAATTACGTCTTTATTTTCGATTTGAAGCGGACAGCAAACAAAATAACGTCTATGTTGGTGTAACTGCAGTTCAAGCGAAGCGCTGAATCACGTTTTTAGGACAACTTTCAACACATATCATTTTGATGTCATTTTACAGAATTTTTATTTTGTGCTTTTTCATACCAATGTACCACGTAAAATAGTGTGGTTGCATATTATTAAGAATCACAGAGGGCGTCAATCTTGATTTGACGATCAAAAATCTACGCTTACAGGCTCCACTACAACAATAATATTGTTGTCAATTTCTTGTATTCATTGTATTATTCCTTTCTATTAACCCTACATTTTCACAGCACCCATTCAAATAGTTATTGAAAATACAATGTAGAGCTTTGCAAGTTCATTTTGGTTTTGATGATTTTTTTACTCACCTCCAACAAACGTTCTGAGAGAGTCAGCTACTTCTTTTGTGGAACCATATATTGCTGAACCATCTAGAAAATGTGTATTTTGATTCAGTTGTTGACGTGGTCCTGTAGGTAATATACATGAAATATCAATAAGACCTCAAAAACATTTGCAAAGCCTAAGTACCGATCAGAACCTCATTCTTAAACCAGGAATGTCTAAAACTGTTATAGGGTCTGTACTTACGACAAATTGCGATTCGAGATTGTTTCCCGCCAATGTTATAACTTTCAAATTTTGCTTTGAAACGTTATACATTTTCGTGAAAAATGCAACTTCAAGGTGCAATTTGTTAACTTTTGCCGGGGGCACGTGCAAGACTTCCTGACCTAATGTTAACAAATTCATGAAAAAAACAGCTAGTTTCAATATTTATGATTTCAACGTGATGGAAATCAAATAAAGTATCAAATGCTGTACTACAATGAGGTGTGATTTCATTCATAAACTGTGTATTGTGGCCATCAGATTGAAATATCATACTGATTTCACTACCAAGCAATTTAATAATCGGTTAAATATTTGTTTAACACATTGTGCTGACAATAAAATTTTGATACCCCCAGAACTTTATTTTTATAATTATTTTTAAGTATTTTAGTATCAGACCAATTAATATTTTCTCTCTCTGTCTCTCAAATATTTTGATATTATTATTGCTTATCGAACGTCCAGTTACACGAGATTATTGGTGAATACTAGAATTCTTCTGAAGCATCTTATCTTTTTTTCGATTTATCTACTGTTTTCATTTTATTCTGAGTCTTCTGTACAGAGCCTTTGTAGACACAACACCTCACTGCTTTATTGCGTTGATTATCTCCCCTTTACAGATATATAGGCACATACATAAAAAGACAAGATTGCTACGCGTAGCTATGTCCCCCGCCGCCGCAGAAAAGTCAATAAAGTCCCATTTCTCATGTAAAATTTTGAGAATCAAAATGGCGGCAGGATATGATCAACTGCATTAGGTGGCAAATAGCTAAGAAAAAATTTCAGCAAAATCCCTTAACTGGAGTATAACGAGATGTGTCCAGAAAGTCTCCCTATGTTGTAGTATGCATTAAGTCGATAAAGTCCAATAACTCCCTTATAATTTGTTGAATCAAAATGGCGATGTGATATGAACTATTACATATAACGATTAACAATCCTGTATAATTAGAATGAATTCGGACTATCAGTTTCTGAGGAGTTGCGTCCACAAGATTTGCCATTGTATAACAATGTGGAAATAATCAAAGTCCCATAACTCCCACAAAATTTGACAAATTAAAATGGCTGTGTGATATGATCTGGTACTAATGGTGACTAACAATCCTGTAAAATTTAAATGAATTCTGAACAGCCGTTTCTAAGCAGTTGCGTCCACAACATTTGCCATTTTATAACAATGTGGAAATAATCAAAGTCATATAACTCCCACAAAATTTGAAGATTCGAAATGGCGACGCGATATGATCTTGTACTAATTGTGGCTAAAAATCCTGTAAAATTTGAATAAATTCTGACCAGCAGTTTCTGAGGAGTTGCGTCCACAAGATTTGCCATTGTATAACAATGTGGAAATAATTAAAGTCCCATAACTTTCACAAAATTTTACGAATCAAAATGGCGATGCAATATGATCTAGTACTAATGATGACTAACAATCCTGTAAAATTTAAATGAATTCTGAGCAGCGGTTTCTGAGGAGTTGCGTCCACAAGATTTTCCATTGTATAACAATGTGGAAATAATCAAAGTCCCATAACTCCAACAAAATTTGACAAATCAACATGGCGATGCGATATGATCTAGTACTAGTGGTGACTAACAATCCTGTGAAATTTGAATGAATTCTGACCAGCGGTTTCTGAGGAGTTGCGTCCACAAGATTTGCCATTGCATAACAATGTGGAAATAATCAAAGTCCCATAACTCCAACAAAATTTGACGAATCAAAATGGCGGTGCGATATGATCTAGTACATATAGTAACTAGCAATCCTACAAAATTTGAACAAAATCCAATACACGGTTTCCGAGGAGTTGCGTCCACAAGATCTCCATTTGTATAGTATTGCTAAAAATCGTCAAAGTCCCATAACTCCTATAAAAATTGATGAATCAAAATGGCGGTGCGATATGATCTAGGACATATAGGGGCTAACAATCCTACAAAATTTGAACAAAATCCAATACACGGTTTCCAAGGAGTTGTGTCCACAAGATCTCCGGTTGTATAGTATTGCTAAAAATGGTCAAAGTCCCATAACTCCTATAAAAATTGACGAATCAAAATGGCGGTGCGATATGATCTAGTACATATAATGACTTACAATCCTACAAAATATGAAGATAATCCAATACACGGTTTCCGAGGAGTTGCGTCCACAAGAAAGTGTGACAAACGGACGGACGGACGGACGGACACACGGACGCAGACCATTACTATGTCCCACCGTCGCGGTGCGGCGGGGGACAAAAAGAGGCAATTTCAATGCTTGCCTTTGCTGTCACTTCTATTGGTAGAAGAGTAATTTGTCAGTCATAAAAATCTCTTTTTTTCTGAATCACAAAATATACAAGATCTGCAGTATTCTTTTATTTTTCATTCATTTATTTAGTTAATGAGGTCTGTAAGTCTCGTCATGTGATACCGTGATTTCACGATAAAATTGAAATTTTAAAACGTTTCCCGCTAAAATATGACGTTTTAAGATTATGACGTTCAAATTTTTGCTTGAAACGTCATGTGTGTTTGTTAGAGAAATGTAACTTCCTGGTACATAAGTTGTACACGGAAGTTTTAAAATTGAACGAGGCTTACAGGCCCTATTAATTTTATTTTTTTTGTCTTGTTATTACGTAACTAATGTAAGTAGATTTAAGTTTTACGCTATATGCCATATTGTTTATCTGAAGGTTATATCCCTTTGTAATTTAAGGATCAATTTCAGATAGTGCGCATAACAAATAACTGATACTTGTGTTTTTGAAGAATATTTGCATTTTTCTAATTCATTTTTCAATGAAATATTCAAACTGTATCCACTGACCGATCATTTCTATCATAAAACCTAGTGACCAAATATTAGCATACACAAAGATCGTACCAAGATCTGATGTCAATCAACCTTTGACAAACTTATCTCCAGATCAATCAAGAGCTGTAGTCAGTAAAGCTTTGATAATCTTACCTACAGAACAATCAAGATCTGTGATTAGTAAAGCTCTGATTACCTTTCCTGCACTTACCTATAGAGCAATCAAGATCTGTGAGGAGAAATGCTCAGATAAGCCTACCAACAGAGCAATTAAGTTCTGTTATCTTTAAAGCCCTCATCAACTTACCTACGGAACAATCAAGATCTGTGGTTGGTGAAGCTCTAACAAAGTTCATACACCTTCTATTGAACGCACTGTAGAATGGATCATTAGCTGGCAACGGTATTTTAAAGCAGTTGCGTCTGAAATTATAACCAAACATTTAACTAAATGAAGAATATTAAATAGACTCAAGTTAATCTTAAAAAAATGCCTACTGAGAATTGAAAAAGAAAGATTAGTGACTTGAAATGCGGAGATATAGGGAAATAAATACACACTGTTCGTCGTGGTGTGAAGTAAGTCAACATATTTTGGAAAAAAACACTCAAACTAAATGACAAAAATTTATTGATTGATATGATTGATTGATGTTTTAGGCCAACTTCAGCCAAATTTCAGCTATACTGTAGCGAGAACTGTTAAATATATTGAACAATTTTAATGAATAAATATATAAAATATAAATATAAAACCATTATAGCTTTATACAAGTAAAACAAGAGTGTAAAATATAAAACAAAAAACATAATACGAAGAATGCAAGTTTGCTATAATATCAGAACTTTCAGATATATCCATTTAAATCTTATTGATTGCTTTTAAAAATTGAACGATTTTGTCGCCAGCGACATTTGTAAAAAGGTCTTTAAGACAATCAACAGAATAACAAGAGTAGACCCTAAAAGATGTCTCGCCCGTCCCTGCTTGTCATCTGAATTGATGTTTTAAACAATAACTAAATGTGAAAAGCCATATAGCAAGCCATTATTTACTACCCAGGCCAACCCATTTACAAAATATCGTTTACCTACCACAAATATATACTGAGAAACTTAACGTGTTCATTAGACCATGAAATTGAGGTCAAGGACAAAAGTCATATGCCAGACTGACATGTACTACCCAAGACCAACCTACATACTAAATATCATTGACATACCATTATAGTTATTGAGAAATGGACTTAATCAGAGAAACTTAACATGGTCACTAGACCGTGAAATTGAGGTCAAGAACAAAAGTTATATGCCAGACTGACATGTACTACCCAAGACCAACCATAATATCAAATAGTATCGACCTACCACTTATAGCTATTAAGAAATGGACTTAATCAGAGAAACTTAACGTGGTCACTAGACCGTAAAATTGAGGTCAAGGACAAAAGTCATATGCCAGACTGACATGTACTACCCAAAAGCAACCTATATACCAAATATCATTGATCTACCATTTACAGTTATTGAGATATGGATCTAAACAGAGAAACTTAACGTGGTCACTAGACCGTGAAATTGAGGTCAAGGACAAAAGTCATATGCCAGACTGACATGTACTACCCAAAAGCAACATATATACCAAATATTATCAACCTAACACCTATAGTTACTGAGAAAATGACCTAATCACAAAAACTTAACATGATCAATAGACCGTGAAATTGAGGTCAAGGACGAAAGCCATATAACAGTCTTCCATGTACTACCTAAGACCAATCTACATACCATATATCATTAACCTACCACTTATAGTTACTGAGAAACTAAACTAAGCACAAAAACTTAACATGATCATTGGACCGTGAAATTGAGGTCACAGACAAAAGTCATATAGCAGACTTTCATGTACTACTCAAGACCAACCTATATACCAAATATCATTGACCTATCGCTTATAGGTACTGAGAAAATGACCTAATCTCAAAAACTTAATATGAAAGTTTACGTCGCCGTCGCCGTCGCCGCCGCCGCCATACTTTGTACGCAAATGTCTCGCTTTCCGCGACTTTCGTCGCGGGCGAGACAAAAATCACGCCATCTACAAAGTCAATTAAAACATGTTGAATTGTATGAGCAATTGCATGGAGTACATTCAGGTCTGTCATCACTGTTCAGAATAAAACTATGTGTTGTTCTAGTATGTCCAATACGACATCGGGTCAACACTACCTGTTCCCTACGGTTTTTACCGCAGGAACCAACTTGTTTACCGACGTCTGACTATTCCATGATCGGTGTGTCCTAACTTAGTACAGGCTGAAGTATGAACATGTCTTATAGATATATTATAAATTCCTCATTTAGGCACAAACCATTTTGTTTTGTAGTAGGTATGAATTCTTATTTGTTTATTCTTTTCATTTTGTGATCACACATGGTTCGATGGATTTTTTTTCTTCTTAAATGATAATAAAAAATGGACAGCTATACCCAGTACGGTAAAAAAAAGTCCTGAATCGGGACATCTTCCCCTCTCAGACAAGTCAATAATTTCTCAAAATTTTGAAAGTTTTTTTTTTTTTTTTTTTTTTTTTTTTAACAAAACTTTTGAAAGAACAAACCGATTGCCATCTACACTATCTCAAAATCTTGCTGGTAAAATATTAACAAATATTCTGCTGAAGTGAAATATCCAGGTAAATCCTGCAATTTGATTGGTTACCTTGACAGGGGATATGAGACCGTATCCCCGTGGTAGCAGAATCACAATTTTTAAACGCTTTTAATAGAAAAATTATAACACTTCTAGCAGAATATAAAAGTTATTCGGGCTTCACAGGGGATACGGGTTCATATTCCCTGTCTGTGCCCTATATCCCCTTCGCCTAACGGCTCAGGGGATATAAAACACAGACAGGGAATATGAACCCGTATCCCCTGTGAAGATTCCCGAATAACATATAATGATAAAAGCCACTCAAGAAGAATAACTAACAACTCTTAAAAACACATTAAATAAAGAGGAATTGAATGAGAGGGGATATTTTTCAATTCATTTTTTTTTTTGCTAAAGGGTAAAACCTGATAACACTTCCTAAGTGATTAGAAAAGAAGCATGATTGACTCTTGTCTGAAATCATGGTATTAAAACCAAAAAATCTGAACCCCCGTTAAAAGAAGATGAAAAATGTCGATTGCAATGTTTACCTTCGTTGGCAAATCCTGTAAAGGTAAAAGTATTAATTTTCGCGGTGTACTAATTTTCGCTATTTTCGCGATTGGCCCTGGAACGCGAAAAATAGTACCAGTGAAATTAAGTTTTTGTGTAGAAAAAGCATTTGTAACATTGAAAACATTGAAAATTGATAGCTACAAATAGGTGGATTTTTCATCAACCGCGAAAATAAGCATCTGCGACAATTAATACGCTTACAGACATTTTATACGTTATATGCATTTGATTGATCTTTATATTGGCATTTTTTTCTACTTGCATATTGTTTAGGAAAAAAAAATTCTGGAATATATGGGGATCTAAAAAGTTTTGAATGTGGTCGTTTCTAAGTAACGAATTTTGTCTGGGGAAGATATACATTGTCGTTATGATCAATGTAGAGGGCCCTAGGTCCGTACGACAAACGTTTCCGAGATAAAAAAAAATAACGAAAACTTGAAATCTTAAAAAGAGCCAATCCTATTTATTGTTTATTTGCAAATTTGTGGCATGTTTACGCAGTGGTTTCTGCGAAATAAAATAACTAGAATGACTAATATTACAACCTTTTTCATCTGTAGAGACCAAAAGAAAATAATCACAACATATGAACAATAACAGGACATTCATCGAGTCTCTTGCAGGATGTGGGTACATATTTCAAAAAATGGTTATAAATCACTGGAAATTACCAAAAAAATTTAAAAAAACGTCAACATTTGAAAGTGTGATCCATGTGAGGAATTCTCTCATGACGAAGTACACTATAACTGAAATATATAGAGAGTATATATATATACGTCTTTGGCACGGGGAATCTTTTACGGACTTCACACTGCAGGAGAGACAAAATCCAATCTTAAAAAAAAAACAAATAAAAACGATATGGAAAACAACGCTATATCCATAACTCATTACTCATGGATGTCGGATCGTCAACAAATATGGAATTAATAAGAGAATTTTAAATAAATGAATATCCCCTTGTTTTGGTAATACGTACCTATTTCGAGCCAAACAACAGTTCAGATTCGTCATATACCGACCTACAATACAAATGAGTTTAGTTTCAATACGTCCTTTTATCTTTTTCTGTTAATATTTTATGACAAATTTCAAAACATGACCTGATATTATCTAATGGATAATCATTTATGAATAATTTCAATTGAAATAAAATAAGAATACCCATAAAATAAAAAAAAAATCTATTTAGAAGTCATTTCGCAAAAATTTAAACATTTTGTATTACATGTATTCAGCGGTTAAAAGATTAATTTAATTGATATGCATTGTGGAGGGCAAGTCGCATGCTTAACTGACTTTCTGTGAAAATAGTAATACATGCATTCTATATTAGAACCGGTCATAAAATATAAAATTTGATAGAAAATAGAAAAAATATTTCGGAGTGAATTATTGCAAGAATTACCTTGGCGGGACTTACTTATTTCATTGCATTATATTTAACCTTATTATCACGGCTCTGTAGCATTTACCTTCACCTTTTTTATTAAGCAAACAAAATGTATAGAAACACATAAACTCAAATTTGAACTTAGTCTAAGCGATAAAGAATAGAAATAATAGTCTAAGCGATAAAGAATAGAAATAATAGTCTAAGCGATAAAAAAAAAGAAATAATAGTCTAAGCGATAAAGAATAGATATAATAGTCTAAGTGATAAAAAATAGAAATAATAGTCTAAGCGATAAAGAATAGAAATAATAGTCTAAGCGATAAAGAATAGAAATAATAGTCTAAGTTTCTAACAACCAAATGATATACGTAAACAAAATAAGATACAGGCTTCATCCAGTTATCCCATCTAATATATACTTTAATATAGTTCAATATATACTTCTGAATGGTTGTCAAAGTAGAAACTAGCAAAGATCGAAAAAAAGTTTCCATTTGGCATGGATCATATTTGCCATCCAAACAAAAGATTAGCGGGTAGCAAAGAGTTACCTACCTTTTGAAAGGGCATTCATTTGTATGTCATGACTAACAAATTGTCCAAATTCCATGGAAAAATGGCTGAGATCGTTCATTTGTGTTGAACTATCGCTGTCTGTATGTACATTGATGCTTACAACTCTTGCTCCAGGAAGTGGGTCGCCAAATATATCAGTAGTCCTTGGTGCGTCTAACCCTGTAAAAAACAACCACATTTTTAAATAGGGCCTGTAAGTCTCGTACAATTTCGGAACTTCCGGGATCAAAAATTGTACCCGGAAGTTACATATTCAACAAAGATACATGACGTTTCAAACAAAAATTTGAACGTCATAATCTGTAAACGTCATATTTTGGCGGGAAACGTTTTCGAATTACAATTTTAACGTGAAATCACGCTGTCACATGACGAGACTTACAGACCCTATAGAAGAGGCTCTCAAGTTCCTGTATCACTCACTTGGACTATGGCCTAATCCCAGAAGCAATTAATCCCTAATGCTTTGATGTCATTTACGCAATGGTGTTGTGGTTTGCGTGAAGACCTCCGAATGCAATAATCTCATTGGGTCATTTGTAAACTATGTTCTAAGCGCGTGGGTTAAGGTAAGGTAAGGACATAAGGATCATTAAAGGTGAAGGGGGCCTCCCAATGACTATTGTGATTAAGCTTGGTTCCAATTGTTTCAGTGGCTTTAGAGGAAATTTTTTAATGCATTTTCTATAAGGGCCTTATGTTAAACCACTTTCCTTGCTGGCAGGCATCTCAGATGGGGTAAGAACATAAAAATCAGAAGCTATGAAGGGGTCACCAAAGAATTATTATGACCAAAATTCAATTTGCCCAGTGGTTGTAGAAAATAAGATATTTGAATGAAAAATTAACGACAGACGACGGGTGCCAAGTAATGGCAAAAGCTTACCCTTGCATAGTCGGGTGAGCTAAAAAGTAATTGCGTTCGATCGATTAATTATGTAATTTGTAGATAATTTATATCTTTAACAAAATACCCGAAGTTGCTGTTAATTTAGATTCTTCATATGCGCATTTCGACAACTTATGTCCGAAATGCGCAGGTCAAGTCAAAACATTTGGAAATGCATAAACCGAAATATCTGTAGAATAATAACCAATAGGGTCTAGTAAAGCCAAAATCAGCTTTGGGCAGAGATATGGACAGAGGGAGATACTCCTAAGTTATGAACATTTTTTTTTAAATTAGATATTACAAGTTTCCAAGGTTCCAAATAAAATCGGTTTTCGGACCAGCATCGAAGTACTGGCTACTGTGGGTTGGTTGATACCCTCGAGACTATGCAGAGGCATCGGCCCAATGGTAATGAATAACAAAATACCGAAGTTACTGTATATGTAAGTAAATATGGAAGGGGATATCCGCCAAAAATATGTTCGTTATTTGTTCTTTGTTAATTTGTAGATTTGCAATTCCTTACATGTTTAATTATTTGTTTCATGTTGTTTCGTTCATGGGTACTTTGCTGCTTTTATAGTGCTTAATTTGTTCTCTGTATATTCTTCCAATATTTCCCTTTCAAATCTAGTTTACTATTATCTTTTTTTCCCGCTTATATGTAACTCCTAAGCTTGATTATCCGTTAAATATAGAATATAGGACCTTTTGTTTTTGATACGGACTTTATCACGGTAATATATCAGGTGAGCCCGCTAGGGCGAACCTGATATGTTACCGTGATAAAAGTCCGTATAAAAAACAAAACGTCCTATATTCTGTTTATCGGGAATTTCCAAATATTGCAATTTATTGGTTAAACTTGAAAAAAAATGAAGTGAACTCTTTCTTTGGCGAATAATTCTTGTGTAAACTGTATTGTGCACAATTCTTGTTGACGTCAGGGTACTGTGACGTCACATCCTTCTGTTCGTTAGTTTCAACAGGACACGTCACGCCATTTTATTCTCGTTGGAAATTATGTCACAAATAACGAAGGATAGCTCATTTAACTGATATAAAACAACAGGAAATCAATGCCGCATCATCGTAAGTATCTTTCGCGTCAAATGGACATCATTCAAGAAGATAAATTCGTCAAAGACACAGAAGTTTGTCAATGGCATGGCGCCTTTCTTGTCACTGAATACACCCTACATAATTCAATATTGTTGGGGTTTGCAGTAGCGGGGTAGGCGTCTCTTTGTCTCTATTTAAAATCGGCGACAGTTTTTCAGAAGAACCAAACTATCGGTTAGCGAAGGATTGGAATGGCCTGCATGATGTTTTTATTGCAGTATCAAGGTATGAATTTTTCAGAAATACCATGTAAAATTATAGGGAAACATGTTTTCTTTTTAAATGACGAGCAAATTCAAAATTGTTTACTGTTTGTAATCACATATAATTTTCATTCATGAGTTGACTTTGAATTCAGATTAATGCGCGTTGCTTCGGTTCGCGCATGTCATCTGACGTACTGACCCAATAAATTTTTGATATGGTCCTGCACGTCGATAATGACTTTATCAGTCAGTACACATCAAAGGAAAGAAGTATAAATTACCGATAAACGTTCTTATTTGTATTTATCGTATTTTTCAAAATCGTCACGCTTACAATGTACGCATTAACATTTAACAAATGAAGAAAGAACACGTTTTTTACCGGGAGTTTGAAATTTGCCGCCGGTAGTGGGCGCTATTGATAGAAGCGGAAGAAAACTAAACTTGCCACAGACACAGTACAGACAGAGACTCACAGTAACACATATGATTCAGAGATACAGTTAGTCAGTAAACAAAGAAGTTGTACATAGATGGATTTGTACGTCCTTAGGGGGTGTTACACAGGACCGTAGGATCAGGACACAGGCACTTGGGGCAAGCTAGGATACATACCTTTTTGGTACCCCCTTTCAGAAGCCTTTTTTCGTTCCTTTTTATTTTTTTCTAACAAAGTGACAGAAATCAACGAGATATGCTGTTTAAACGACTTAAACCAAAACCCCCTTCTTACAGTTGTTTTCCACATATGGGAACTTGGGAAAAGGGGGTACCTAAAAAGAAGGGTGTATCCTTGCCCCAAGCGCCTGTGGGTCGAGAGTGCAACAATGTCAATGTAGAGAGTGAGCCCTGCACTGAACCGGATGAAGAAGAATAGATATGATAACGTAACCCTACGTCCGCTACTGTCCCGGTAGGGCTACGATTCGACACTATTAGTCATAATGGAGCACTATTTTTTTAGAATGCTAATTTCTTTACTGTAGCTCAATATAATTGACAAAACAATACATTTAATTTCCAGGTAAATTTTATTGATTTTCAGGGTAAATACAATCTCACTATCCTTTCTTACTCGTTGTTTTCAAATTCTTATATTTTAAAAACCTTCTCCTCACCTTTATACAATGAGAAGAATAGTAAATTTATTGGTTTGACTACAATGGAACATTGGTGTGGGATTTAATAAGCACTCAAAATATTGCGCAAATAAGTAAAGCTATCGATTTTAATAAGTTTCCAACCCATCACAGCAGAATTACACCCAAAAAAAAAACAAAAAAAAAAACGCCCGCGCCGGTGTGATTCACACCGGGGCTGCTCCATTACGGGTAGATGGGGTCGAATCGTAGCCCTACCTGGACAGTAGCGGACGTAGGGTTACGTTATTATATCTATTCTTCTTCATCCGGTTCAGTGCAGGGCTCACTCTCGACATTGACATTGTTGCACTCTCGGCCCATAGGCGTTTGAGACAAGGATACACCCCTCTTTTTAGGTACCCCCTTTTTCCAAGTTCCCATATGTGGAAAATAACTGTAAGAAGGGGGTTCTCGTTGATTTATGTCACTTTGTTAGAAAAAAATAAAAAGGAAAGAAAAAAGGCTTATGGAAGGGGGGTACCAAAAAGGGGTGTATCCGCGGCCGGCCTTAAGCACAAGTCATTTCTCACAGGTTCCACTTATTAAATTTTCGAGAAAGTATTTTCATGCGACCAATGATGACAGTAGGGGGAAAAATGAGCATATGTACGTTTGAAAGGAGAAAAATGGCAATGATCTCATTTTCCCCCATGTTCCGTAAGGGGGAAAGTTTGGAACATGCCCAATTTTCCGGGGAGAAAAATCAGCATAAAAAACTGACATGGGGGAAAAATGGCTATAGAACACCGGCGGCAAATTTCAAACTCCCGGTAAAAATCACTCATGAGTAACGTGTTCTTTCTTCATTTGTAAAATGTTAATGCGTACATTGTAAGCGTGACGATTTTGAAAAATACGATAAATACAAATAAGAACGTTTAACGAATAATCAAGCTTAGGAGTTACACATAAGCGGAAAAAAGATAATAGTAAACTAGATTTGAAAGGGAAATATTGGAAGAATATACTGAGAACAAATTAAGCACTATAAAAGCAGCAAAGTACCCATGAACGAAACAACATGAAACAAATAAAAACATATGTTAAATACAGGCTACCAAATCGGAAAATGTACTTCTCAAATAAATAATTGACGAATTTACACTGCACAAAGAAATAGTTGAACATGTAAGGAATTACGTGACAAATCTACAAATTAACAAAGAACAAATAAATAACTGACGAATTCACACTAAACAAAGAAATAATTAAACATGTAAGGAATTGCAAATCTACAAATTAACAAAGAACAAACGAACATATTTTTGGCGGATATCCCCTTCCATAAGTAAATACCAAAGTTACTATTTCAATGTATATAATAGATATTGTTTCTGCAGATGTTCATTTCTACAACCATCTCTTCAACAATGTCTCTTCAGTGTTGATAAAATCCTAACATTTTGAAATAAAAAAAAATCGAAATATCAGCTGATTAAGAGAAAAGTACCCAATATCTTCGTAATGAAAAGCCAAATCAAGCTAAAGTTAAAGCAGAGTATTGCACTCAAAGATACCATCGGTGAATAACAGTCAAAAACCAGAAAATGGACCCAGTTATAACAGATACCAAGGTCACCGTAAATTTCGGCTTTCCAAATTGCCCTTACGACAGAGCTTAATTCTCTTCAGTGTAGATGCAAACGAAACATTTGGAAGAAGATAAAACAATAGATGTATAGATGCTGATGGTGACCAAAAAACTAATATGATCATATTTTTTTTCTTATGATCATTATGGAAAGCCAAATACGCACAAAGGAAATACTCCTTGGTTTTGAACAAAATTACAGAAATTTAGAAAAATGCTAATTTCCAAATTAAATCGGTTTTTGGGACTGACCCGAAGTACTGAATACTGGACCCATTAATACTAACATGAGGAATTGACCAAGTGGTACGTATAAAGTAACTATCGAAGTCAATATAAATTTTTCATTCTGACAGACCAGATTAAGATTTAAGTAGTGTTAGTAATAAAAGACGTCTTCCTTGTGGACAAAATGATTGCAGATTCCAAGAAAATTTGTTGAAGTGAAATTCTAGTAATGTGATCTGTACCTAAGAGGCATTAGTCATCAAAGCTGCCATCTGTGTCGTTACTTCGAAATTTATTTCATTTTCATCCATTATTTTATAATCGTAGAATCATAGTATAACAATTTCCGAGTGAAGACGAGCACACAACAGTATGGTTTGTTAGACCAACGTTTCAACAAAATCTGTTCGTCAAGCACAACAAATGCCCTCGGCAGCTCCTTCACTTTAAATGCAATATCTGAGATTTTGTTACCTTGACCTTTGACCTATTTTTGTGTGTTGCATATTTATGTTCCTCTTGACTAAACCTATACACCTACCAGTTTCGGACACACAAAAAGACAGGACAAAACAATATGCCCCAAATCCTCAATCTGAGCACTTACAGTTTGAACTCGCATAAAACAGAGAGTGGCATAATTCATGCTTTGTTGAACTTCACGCGTGAAGCATATCTTAGGGACCGACCATTTAACTTGAAAAGGGGAGGGGCTATGGTTTTTTTCTAAAAAATATTTTGGAGCTGATTTTATGTGAAAAAAATATTTTGGCTGTCAAAATGATGAAACAAAATTCTGAAGGAGGCTTTCTGCCCCAAAAAATAATGTTAATTTTGAAAAAAAAATATTTTGTTGATACACGTGAAAGAAAAAAAATTCTGTCCAGAAAAAAAAACCATAACCTCCCCCCCTTTCAGGTTAAATGGTCGGTCCCTTACTGATTACAATAATTGGATTGAAGTCTCTATAATTTCTTAGATAAATTTTATGTTTAGATAATAGGAAACAACTATTATCATTTGTATTTGCAAATAAACATGACAATATTCTAAATTTGTTGAAAACTCATTCTCAGTTGAACATGACGGTGACGCAGGTCGAGACATGTGACCAAGTTCAACTTGTAAAAATATAGTGATCTTGATAAGTTATGACGTAACACCTTTTTGCATATACATTTTGTACATATTTCAGTGGAACTTTTTTTTTGTTACCCTTGTACAGCAAAACTTTGTACTTCTTTTATTACAACTTTTCGATTATGGCCTTCCATATTATTTTATTTTAATGCTGCTGATGAGAGGTTACTCCTTGAAACACGTGTACAGCATAACGAAATTTACTATTTTTATGCAACTTCGATATTTTGGATATTTTGTTAAGGATCAAATCATCTTTAAAACACTTTTAATCTCGCCATTTGGTTTTTTTTAGTAAT
Source organism: Modiolus philippinarum (assembly GCA_002080025.1). Taxonomy (NCBI): domain Eukaryota; kingdom Metazoa; phylum Mollusca; class Bivalvia; order Mytilida; family Modiolidae; genus Modiolus; species Modiolus philippinarum. The sequence continues at coordinate 22,040 of MJUU01020556.1, forward strand.
GAAGGTTTCAAAATAATATAAAAATCTATGTTTGACGTATAGAATTTCATCTTACCATCTTCATAAAAACTTGGGATGAATCTCTCAAATGGTGTATTGGATTTTCCCCACAGTCCATTTTTAGGGTTGTTGCAGGACCCATCAGCTGTTCGGTATTTAGATGATGCGACTAATTTACAGTTAGGCTTTACAAATGGACATCTGGCTGTTCGTTGAATCGTAGAAGTAAATGAGGCGGGTATTCTGGAGAGTACGTTTTTTCTCTGATTTATTGTTATATGCATTCTGAAAAAAATCAAGATAAAAAAGTGAATAATTTTACTTCTTTAATGAAAAAATATCATGCAAGTGTTTGATATATTTTTTTACAACCGGCTTATTTAGGATGAGTAGCTACATTATACTCGGAAGCTATGCATTTTTGGGGGTTTTCCTAAGAAATTGCTTTAAAGTCGAGAAACCACCAATTCATTTCTTTAACATTTTCAACTAAAATTTGGAATTTTCAAACCTCCCTGGACAATTCATCTTAGTTTAACTTTCCCAAGACCATACCTGTCATGAAAGGCACATACCTCCTCTACATTATATTAAATTTTCATCACACCTTTAAAGCCTTCTAAGAGATTCCCGGTGTGTCGGGGAAAGCCACCTATAAATACGTACCACGACGTCAAAAGATTGCGCAAAAATAGTCATTGGGAATTCCCCTCCTTTAAGTGATCTAAAAATACACCTGCTCACTTGACCTTGGTATTGAAATGGATGCATCATTCATCAAATTCCCTCGAACAGTTTTAAAGGTGCAACTGAGAATACAAAGTCTATCTTTAGATTCAAAAGGTCTATTTTCTCATACGTTCCAACTCTGATTGGTTGAATTGGTGGTACGTTCCAACTCTGATTGGTGGTTTGTAAAAACAACAAAATACGTAAGTTGCTATAAACTGAATTGTTTCATGTAATTATATGAATAGACGTTACTTTTTTTAATATTCCTTGAAATGTGTACCCTGAAAACGTTTTCCGCCAAAATTTGAAGTTTGTCGTTGATAATGCAACTTCTGGATAAGTAAATACGTACCCGAATGTTTCATAATTAATCGAGATTGTGCATGTTTTTTTTAACTGATTATTATTTAACGTCAAGATATTGTAGGGAAGCGTAATTGAATCCAAAGAAATAAGATTTACTGTCCACGCTTATTATTATGGAAAAAATCTTACCTTGTCATAGCATTCTTTGCTGTCTCTATTCTAATCTGTGCAGGTCTGCTTATTTTGATTGCTTCATCTGACGTCACAAACTGAGGACCAAATGGGCGAGTCTTGCTATTAAGAATATCAGACCCTGAAAAAGACGACGTTTAAGAAGGTATAAGGTAAAAGTGGATAATGACTTATGCAATTAATACATTTTTGTCGAAGACCAACAGAGTTAAAGTCTTAGGATGTGATATTATCGAGAACATCTTTCCACTGAGGAATTTGACTACTACAATTTGAGTGACACGCAACACTTCATTTGAATTTCACTGTTGCATATAAGGCCCCATTTCGNACCCTTTTTGCAATAAAAATATAAGGGAATCGTAAATCTATAACAATATGTTTATTATCTAAATTACGAAATTAAAACATGACATAGGACTAAATATATCTGTGGGCAATGGCTTCCGTGATCTTAGATATTCAAGACTGACTTCTATCTTCACTATGGCGGCAAAACAACCCTCAAAACGTTCAGTTTTTAAAGGGGACAAGACAACATGTCAATTAATGTGGTGAATAATTCACACAAAACGTTCAGTTTTGTAAAGGCAAGACCGTATGTCTCACGATATAGCTGAAAATATCTTGAATAATTCAGTACAAAACACTCTGTTTCGTAACTATCTCTTCGGGTATAGGATATAGCAGAAAATATCACAAAATGTCAAATAAACTACATGCAACCATAAATAACTATGTTCCAGTAGCTTTCGTTAGCTTTTGGCTTTGGTAAGCACACTTTTAACATTTACTCCATTTCATGACAACAGTGCATGATAAATACGTAAGGAAATTCACTCAATAAAACTGTACAAACGTACACCAGTTGCTTATAAAAATAAAAATTAATAAAATATAAAGTTTCCTGTACCTTTGGACCTTTGGCGCTTTCCACAGCAGAGAATCTCCTCCGAAGCCTCTAAGCAACCTTCTCTTATGACTTTTGAATCACCAAAGCCCCGAAATTCATATCTGACCGCTTTTTATACTCCTGCGGCCGTAGCTACATGTATAGTAATTGTGAAAATTTCACAATTGTCAAGGGCAACTGCCTCAGCAGCGCGAAAATGAAGGATTTCAAATAATAATTTATAGCATACTTTAATTAAATTAGAACAATAAAGCATTGTTCTAATCCAAAACCATATGACAATAGACAAGTATATTTCATACAACTTTAATGAATTTAACTTTGACAAGACACCCATTTGTTAAAGTTTTAACGACTCTCCGTTTCCCTCTTGTGAACCTCAAACTTTCGGAACTACTTCCGAATGGCTTATGTTGTGAATGGATGTAAACATGAAAGTGCCGGTATTGCTGAAGTTCGATGTCAAAAACCAAGAATAATATGAAGTTTTCCCATAATATGAGAGTGTAGGTTTTGAGTAACCAATGTTTGAACTTGACTTATGTCCCAAAAATATCGTGACAACTCCTAGATTCACTAGAAATTCAGATCGAAGCGAGGCATCATTTGCCCCGTTTCGGCCAGCCATGTGTACATACGTACGACCATGCCATGATATAACTGAAATATTTGAGTTCAAAACTTTTCTTCCTGTATTCAGTCGATTATAAAACGAACTTTTAAAACAGCAGAGACATAAATTGAAAATCTATGCACAGTTGCATAGTAAAAATGTAAACATAACAGGCTAAGCTGTCTTCTTAAACCCTGGACCCTTACAATACATTTTTGTCGAAGACCAACAGAGTTAAAGTCTTAGGATGTGATATTATCGAAAACATCTTTCCACTGAGGAATTTGACCACTACAATTTGAGTGACACGCAACACTTCATTTGAATTTCACTGTTGCATATAAGGCCCCATTTCGATGAATTTACATCTCGTCAGTGCAACTCGGATCTAGATATTGGAAACCCGCTGCCGAAATATTACTTCCTCGGAAGGGTGTACAAGACTGGAAATTGGCTGGTAAATTTCCTCTCCCTACCCATTTAGCCCCGTGATTGATGGATCTCGCTGGAGCAGACGGGAGGGGAAAAAATCCAAAGTTCCATATTAAATGTCTACTCTACTCTATGAAATGAAATGAAATGAAATGAAATGAAATAAATAACTAGTGAGAATACACAAACCAAAACAAAAACCGGGAAGTCTTTGTGTGTCATCCAAAAGATGGGCAGGATGAGTTGACGGTTTTTTTTTCAATCGATAATTCCCAAAACCCAGATTAAAGGCGGAATAAGCTCCAAGGATCTTCTTGATGAAGAAAATACTACAGCGGGAAATCTAGTGGTATAAAATTATCTCCCTTCTAGAAAAGCTCTCCTGTGTTCATAACATTTTCAGAACAAATTAACAGCATGGCGACGAAAATAAACAATCGACAAAATGTCAAGATTTCAAAAGAAATAAACAAATAAAATATTTAGTGAAAACGTCATTCAATTCCCAGATCTTTACTTTGTAGTTAAAAAGTGATTAAACTTGCCTCCGAGAGGAGGTAATATGCGAATTCCTTACATAATTTACTGTCGTGATGTAAATATTTAACGGAAAGACTGGTCAAAATCAATTGCTATAGGGCGTTACAATGCATGTACCCAGACAAAATTATATGTACAGATAGATTTTTTAACACACTTTACTTATAGGTCAATTAAGTGACGATTCGTGCATAAGAAACACGGAGATCCAAAACGCATTCTGTGTAACTAGGCAAAATCATATCGTCTTGAAACAACGCCATTTTCCTTTTATACCCAAGATCTAAAAGGTAATCATCAACACAAGATTTCATTGGTTCAATCAAGGAAAAGGGCGTGCCTTCAGTTAAAGCCCATTCAAAGACCCCACGTGCTTAGTGAGTAAACATCGATTTTGTTAATATAAACAAGACGGTTACCAGGTAGAAATGGTCGTTTTATATTCATTATTTCGTCGAAACCACTGCGTGTACCCAGCTAAAATTTGCAAATGAATCGATAAATACATAATTGCAAAGTATATTTTTCCCAAAAATTTCCGTTATAAAGAAATACCTAGATCCAAAACCCTTTGGAATCAGGTATATTCCGGGAAATCTTATTTTTCATTAAGATATATGCAAGAAATATCAAAATTTTAAAAAATGTCATTTGTCAACATCAAGATACATCACATGAACATAACAGAGTATAAATTTTCTTGTTATAATTTCCGTTATAAAGAAATACCTAGATCCAAAACCCTTTGGAATCAGGTATATTCCGGGAAATCTTATTTTTCATTAAGATATATGCAAGAAATATCAAAATTTTAAAAAATGTCATTTGTCAACATCAAGATACATCACATGAACATAACAGAGTATAAATTTTCTTGTTATAAGTAACTTTTATCAGGTATTAACAACGAGTTACACATTGAAATCGACATTTTTATCTTTTCTAAGGGAGAGTTCATATTCTATTGTTTAAATACCACCGGATTTCAGACTGACTAGTCGTGTAAAAAATTCATATATAACGTCTAAAAACAGCGACAAATTTGGAAATCTTATTTAATCCTCAGGATAAGCATGTAAATATGCTTATACAGGTCTTGAAAAACAAATTATATGCGTCTGAGGTCAAAGACTAACAGAGTTAAAGTCTTATGATGTGATATTATCGAGAACATCTTTCCACTGAGGAATTTGACTACTAATTTGAGTGACACGCAACACTTCATTTGAATTTCACTGTTGCATATAAGGCCCCAATTCGATGAATGAATTTACATCTCGTCAGTGCAACTAAGGATCTAAAAATTGGAAAACCGCTTCCGAAATATTTCTTCCTCGGAAGGGTGTACAAGACTGGAGATTGGCTGGTAAATTTCCTCTCCCTACCCATTTAGCCCCGTGATTGATGGATCTCGCTGGAGCAGATATATATATATTTATTCTGTTTTAAAGTAAAAGAACTAACACATGTTCGAATGAAAAAACTTTTTAGATGTGTTTTTATGTCCAAATGAATACATCTTAGCCATAAAAAAAAACAGAATCGAAATTTTTGATGTACCGCCCACTGCCTGACTCTTAGCTGGAATACTACTTCTAAAAAGTATTTTTTAGTTTACTTCAGGAAAAAAGGTAAGAGGTAAAAGAGGTATAAGCTCTTTGCTGATTTGTTGAAAGAATTATTTCATTTACATCCAGTTAAGCTTAGATATACAAGACACCAGAAAACTTCCGACATTTCTTGGTCTTTGTTTTTCGGTATTTTGTGTGAAATTCAGATATTGGTTATTGAGGTGGAGTTGATATATTGATAATTCGTCTAAACTTCACAATCGTGATGTTTTTGAATTCCCAAAGTCGAACTCTCTATTTGAGAAGAAATATTACCAAATTTCCATTGTATTGCGTCTTTATTTCTCAATGCCTGAAATGTATATAATGATCTTTGTCCAAGAGCGAAACAATAAACTGTAGAAACTTATAAAGTCTGTATTGATGACTTCAGATGGGTTCCGGGAAAACACAAACAGAATTTGACCCACACCGTATTTTCTATTTGTATGGTGATGGATGCAATGCACACAGATCATGTTTACTTCTCTTGCACTTTGGCA
>MJUU01020556.1:29202-41310 GCA_002080025.1 Modiolus philippinarum
CTGTATTTACTTTTTAAAACGTTTCTCGTCTTTTTCATTAAGTCCATCAGGCTCAAGTGATCTGAGCTGGTATATCCAAAATCTCTCTCTGAGTTTTCGGGCTTCTTTGTCCCAAGATGAATTACATTCAATGATCTGAAATGTAATGTCCTCAAACCGATGCCCAGTTCTTAAAAAATGCCTGGTAAGAGGACAGTCCCTTTCTTTCACACTGAACGAACGATGATTGTTAAATCGTTTGTTGAAGTTGTCCCCCGATTCCCCAACATACTGTAGTTTGCAAGACTGGCATGTGAGGACATAAACAGTGTTTTTAGACTTACAATTCGAGTCCACATAAATGGTATATTGTTGCCCAGTAACAGTGCTAGAAAATGTTTTTTCGGTATTGGCAGCTCGGCAGCAAGCACAGTTACTTCTACCGCAAGGCCTGTAGCATCCTGTTGTTGATTGAGGCTTTTTTGATATTTTAGCTGTAAAAAGGATGTCTTTTATATTTCTTGGCCTACGAAAAGATGTTAACGGTGGGGCTTTAAAGATTTTAGTCAAACAGGGATCATTTTCTATAAGGTTCCAGTGTTTACGTATAACTCTTGGGATCGGCTTTAGGTCTGGATGGTATGTAAGTACAAGGGGAATTCGTTCTGTTGCATTTTTTTCTTTGTACTCCAGAAGATTAGCTCTGTCAATATTTTTTACCTTCTCAAAAGATGTTGAAATATTTTGGTCTTTATAACCACGTGCAACAAGATGGCTTCTGAGTTCGCCGAGTCTGTGGTTTTGTTTTTGTTCCGTTGAACAAATTCTTTTGATGCGGACTGCTTGACTGAAAGGGATGCTTTTAGCACAGTGAGGTGGATGGCAGCTACTCGGAGAGAGAAATTGGTGCTTGTCTGTCTTTTTATTGATGACATAGATCTCAAGTAGAATGAAACATCTGAACAACATGAAATATTTTTGCAGTATTGTAATAAGTTCCATCCTACTATCAAATTCACTGCCGAGTCATCAACGGATAAAATTTGGTTTTTGGACACCACCACAATTTTACAAAACGGAACCATGACATTTGATCTCCATACTAAAAAGACAGACAAGCACCAATTTCTCTCTCCGTCCAGACCTAAAGCCGATCCCAAGAGATATACGTAAACACTGGAACCTTATAGAAAATGATCCCTGTTTGACTAAAATCTTTAAAGCCCCACTGTTTATGTCCGCACATGCCAGTCTTGCAAACTACAGTATGTTGGGGAATCGGGGGACAACTTCAACAAACGATGTTCGTTCAGTGTGAAAGAAAGAGACTGTCCTCTTACCAGGCATTGTTTAAGAACTGGGCATCGGTTTGAGGACATTACATTTCAGATCATTGAATGTAATTCATCTTGGAACAAAGAAGCCCGAAAACTCAGAGAGAGATTTTGGATATACCATCTCAGATCACTTGAGCCTGATGGACTTAATGAAAAAGACGAGAAACGTTTTAAAAAGTAAATACAGTAGATTTAATTTTTTTTTCTTTTTCTTTTTTTTACATTAACATAGTTATTTTACATACAAAGACAAACATATATCAGTTTAATATGTATACGCTTCTCAGTAGATAATACACCTATTATTGTTATACATTAAAAAATATAATTTACATCAAATGAACGATGCACTCATACCAACAAAAATATTTTTCAGATATTTTAAATGTGCAGCCTCGCCTGATGAAGATTCTTTGTGAATTGATAATTAGCGACTAATTTAAGACCTTTTGTAGATATTTCATGAAAATATTTACATTTATTAGTGTGTTTATTACATTTTTTAGACAAACTATATATATATATATATATATTGGTTTTAATTCGGAATAATAATCTTATTTATAAATGCATTTGTTTTAAGTAGGATCTGTACATACTTATTTCCTGATAGCTATCATGTCTATTTTTTAATTCAATCTTATGTATATATATTTTTAATAGTACTTCACATTTGCATTGTATGTCTCTTGTTTTTATGTGTATTTGTAAAGCGCTTTTGAACATTGTACCTTTTTTGAAAAGAGCGCTATATAAATGTGGTTTATAATAATAATAATAACAATAATAATATGGTAGAGCCATGCAAAGAAACAAAGCTTTCATTGTTGTTCTTCATCGTGAAGTCACCGTGAGGCCTTCAACAATGTTTATATATAAAAAAATTATCAAATACTTACTCCACAATTCCTTGTCTATAGAGTCAGCAACCTTTACTTTAGTGGAGGCAAAGCTTAATGCTCTAGTCAGTGTTGTTTTAGAAGGGGGTTTGATCTTGGATGGCCTTGGCACACCTGTCTTAACCTTGCCTAGCTTGATCACGGAAGGTTTTACTCCTACCGAAGGAATATTGATCTTTCCACTCCATTTGGCATCTATCTTTTGTATCGCAGCTCTAGATTTCTGTAGATTTTTTACATTCCTTAGGTCTATACGATCTAGAGTTCCTTTCATCAAAGTCTTTCCATTTGTTGATTGCATGTAGAGAGTGCATACTGACGGCAGCAGGACAGACATAAGCCCAAACAACAGCAACGATTTGTTCCTGAAAATTATGTAATGAAATTTTGTACCTATGATCTAAATTTTTGTTAGGGGGAAGCACTTTCATTTTTTTTTAAAAACAGGTGCTGCTGGTCTTCCGAGAGCCCGACTATATTTCAAGATCCGAAGCCTTCCATGTATTTTTCACTATCAAAAGATACCTTTTCCAGTATTAACGATTAACAAGTACTTACTAATCGGGATGTATTTTACGCCCAGCAGAGCAATTCGGATCGGTTTCTCATCTCATATCTTTTGTCAATTTTTACAGAAGCGTATTGATGCCACATGAAGAAAAAAATATCTCATAATTATGAAATAACATCTCATAATTATTTAATAATTATCTCACAATTATTAGTTAATTATTTAAGATAATATCTAATAATAATGAGATAAGTTTCTCATAATTAATGACTTATCATGACTCGTCATAATTATGAGATAATTAAAGCATATCAAAATTTTACTGTTCATGATGCAACTTTGGTATTTTTTGTATTATTATATTATCTCATAATTACGAGATATTTTTTACTTATGTGGCATCAATACGCATCCGTAGATTTTACTGTTATACAGGATACGTATATAGTTACCTTGCCAGTGTGCAGTTACACTGGACAACAAACACACAGAATATTTCAACGTTGAAATAGGGTCTGTAAGTCTCGTTATGTGAAAAGTTCAACAAATATAATAGCAAGACAGGAACTATATATATATATATATTAGGAAACTACCCCTTTACAACGGGGGCAACCACTGCCGGGGTAACAGGGTTGCGTCCAATATACATTATAATTTTAACAAAAAGTATATACAATTTTACAGGTAAAATATCTAACTAAATCTAATTAAAAGCCATACAATGTCACAAGTAAAATGTCACACACACAGTTAAAAATGATAAAAGTATCCTCGGTTAATCTGCTGTAAAAAGAAACAACTATAGCAACATGAATGAAGTAAAATGTTAGCACTAATATTAAAATATCGTAGTACATTAACAAAATTACATCTATTAATATTGACTGCAGTCACATTATGAAATTATTTGAAGTTTATTAGCACGTTCTGTCATTAAATTATCAAGATATTTCTTACATTCAATATCAATTTTCATGTTTAATTCTTTATTATAAAGATATGACAGATCACCTATTAAAAATTGTAATTTATTAATGGGCGACAACTCCGAGAAGCATACACTAACAGTAGAAAGACATTCGTTAATATATGAAAACGTTTTCATGCGCATTTTCTGGTACGTTGGACATTCTAAAAGGACATGTAGTATTGTTTCTGTTGTATTTATTTCACAAAGCTGACACTTATCCGTATCTTTTAATTTCATTCTAAATAAATTTGAATTTAGTGGAAGGCAGTTCTCTGTCTGTCCATAAAACAGTTTACCGATTCCCAACCAAATTAAGGAAGTAGAGCACATTTTGGGATATTCATTTTAGTATTAAGTATCAGTTTTCCTACTTTGTATTGCCAACTTTCTAGCAGATCGCGACATGCTTTTGAAGAAGGGAACCATACGGAACATCCGTAGGTAATGGACGGTCTTACAACTGCTGTCCATAACGCATCACCAAAGGCTACACGATTAAAATTACCATGCTCACCTAAAACTCTTACTAGGTAATTAAACTTTTTGGTAAAATTGTCTTGGACGTATTTGTCTACATGGTAAGATATTTTTAGTGTTCTTGAAAAATAAATTCCCAAGTACTTGTACACATTAACTTCTTCCAAAACGTCGTCACCCAAAACCCACAATTTGTCTTTATCAACCTTTTTCCTACTATCAAAACTTTAGGTACTAAATTTAGTACCAATAGAATCTTACAATAAATCTCAAACCTTAATATGCTTGGCCAAATTAAGTAATGACAATTTAAACCGTTTACTAAAAGAAGCCTTTGCTTTAAGTAAAGAAGACCTTCAGGCGACATCAAGATGGAATAAAAGCCCTGTCCTTGATAAACTTGAATTTTCTATGTATCGTGTGCGTTTTTGTCACATGTACATTCACTCCATATCCTTTCATTTTTCCTAGATAATGAAGGATTTTATATGCAAAAGATTTGATAGAAGAAAGTAAATTAAATCTTAATTTATTTAACGAATGTAAAAGTAAAAAACAAATTCAACGATAACTGTTAAGAAATCTTTTTAATTATTACAAGAACATAGCAAAAGAAACAATAAATAACAAAATTGATTTAAATATTTAACATACAAAGGAAATCAAAATTATTATTTATCTCATCCAATTAAAGAAACATAGTCCCTGGGTCAACAGATAGTTTTTTGGTGTGAGAAATAAAATAGACAAATTCTCGATTTATTTTCCAATGCATTTATAATATAATAAGGTATAACAATACAAGATAAATACTAGTATGTAACAACAAACATAATTCAGTACAAATTTAGCATAAAATGATATAAATACAAAGACATCAGTTCTAATAACTGTTTTATAGAAGACACTACTGCCTTCATATCATCGGGTGTTGATGGGTTTAAACAATACTTAAAATTTTATTATATGGTAAAGTAGAAAAAGATGTAAAAAATTCATAATCTTGATAATGATCAAATAGGCTCTTTCTTAAAAGTGTATCATATTTAAAAGTGAAAAAGAAATGATATTCATCTTCAATAATTTTACATAATTTACATATGTAACCTTTGATCTCTTTAAACATATCCGCACTTTTCAATTAATACATCATGATCACTTACTCTAAATTTCGTAATTAGTTTTCTTGTTTCTTTATTTGGATGAGATAAATAATAATTTTGATTTCCTTTGTATGTTAAATATTTAAATCAATTTTTTTTTTCATCAGAGTTATTTATTGTTCAAAAACATCACGCCCATATCACATGATCTCCTGTCGTCTGCACAACCAAATTGGCGACGTGGATTGTGTTAAGATGAAATAGAGCGTATTTAGCAAAACTGAAAGTTTGCAGTTACATAAATGTAATACAAATGTATATACCAATAAAACATAATTTAAAGACTAAAACATTGAAAATAAAAAGGTATACAAAACAGTTATAGACTGGGTCCTCAAACAACAGTTGTTGTTTTCGGATACAGTCAATAACTGCATACTGAAACAACCTTTAAGGTTTATGTTTTGCAATTAAATAAATATATAAATATATGATCATAAACCTCTCATTGATGTAAATGTGCATAATTATTTATGCAGAAAATAAATTAACTGTAACTTCGGTATTGTGTTATTAATTACCACTGGGTCGATGCCTCTGCTGGTACACTGATAGTCCCCGAGGGTATTCAGTAGTCAGTACTTCGGTGCTGACCCGAAAATGATTTTATAGAAATTTGCAATACATAAATTTTAGAAAATTAATGTAAACCTAAGGAGTATCTCCCTCATACATAACTCTGTTCTTAGCTGAATTTTGGCTATTCTAGTTAGATCCTTTTGGTTATTTGTTCTCAATCGGCTTTAAAACGTTTTTGGCCAATGGACTTTCAAATGTTTAGGTTTGATCTTCACTGATGAGACATAAGTTGTCTAAATGCGCATATGCAGAAAATAAATTAACAGTAACTTCGGTATTTTGTTATTTAGGTAATATCATTGACTTTTAAAAGAAAATTTAAAACATGTTCACAAGAACTTTCCAACCAGAGGCTCCCAGAAGCCCGTATCGCTCACCTGGCTTTCAGTTGCCACAATCAAGCTAACATTGTAAGTTATACAGTTGAACTTCAGTCTCTCCAACTTTGGTAGCTCGAACACAACCAATATCTTGAACTGTATTTAAAGTCAGATCATGTTTACTATATGTCTTAGTTGGGCTTTCTTGACAAAAAAGTTCTTTCTAAGGACTACTTTTGACACCAGTTTTGAAGTCGAGACATCATTTTGTAAATGGCGGTCAACGACAATTTTTAACACCATATTTTTACAAGGGTTTTGAAGTTGCGACATCAATACCAATTCATTGAAAAACAATGTTGAATTTTCCCGCCTTTTTGGTGGCCATTTTGACAACGAACAATGTTTAACATCAGTGTTGAAGTTGCGACATCAATACCTATTTGGAAACCAAATTTCATTGAAATCGGACAATGTTGAATTTTCCCGACTTTTTTGGCGGCCTTTTTAAAAATGGCGGTCAACGAACAATTTTCAACACCTGTTTTAAAGTCACAACATCAATATCTATTTGGAAACCAAATTTCATTGAAATCGAACACTGTTGAATTTTCCCGCCTTTTTTGGCAGCCATTTTGAAAATGGCGGTCAACAAACTATTTTCAACACCAGTTTTGAAGTCGCCACAGCATGGCAAACATTTCATCATTTTACACTTAACCTTCATCTTCGACAGTTTTGGAAATAAAAGACGAAAAATACGAAAATTATAAAATATAAAATCGGTGAAAAAAGGGCAATAACTCCTACAAGGGTTTTAGGATTCTATTTACATTTCAGGGTTGGTAGAGCTTGATATGCTTAACATTTTTGCAATAAAAAGTTGACCTCTATCTGTTATAGCTTTTCAAATAAAAAATAAAAATGCAAAAATTTTGAAAATTTTACGGAAAAAGGATAATAAATCCAAGACGGGTTTTCAGATTTTCTTCAAAATTGCAGGGCGGGTAGATCTTGCCATGCTGATCATTTTTGTCAGATTTTTGATATCTGTAACGCTTTTTGAGTTATTTGCTAAATACAGCAATTTACCCCTATGTTCTATTTTAGTAACAGCAGCCATGTTTTTTTATCTTCGGACTATTCGAACATAATTTTGAAACTGCATACCCTGGTAATGATTCAGGCTAAGTTTGGTTACAATTCGCCCGGCAGTTTCAGAGGAGAAGATTTTTGAAATTGTTAACGGACGGACGACGGACGCAAAGTGATGGCAAAAGTTCCCTTGGCCTTTTAGGCCAGGTTAGCTAAAAAGGGTCTGAAAGTTTTATTTTCTCTTTAGTCTTTTTCTGATTTTGAATATCTACATGTAAACTATTTGACACGGTAATAAAAACAAATTTTACTGTATATTACTATATATAACCATCAAATATGGTATATGGATGATTATTTTCCTATATATTGTGGAATTTTAGGGGCAGCGAAAAATAACAAATTTTGTGAAATGTTATCTTTTGATTATAAAACAGCATTTGAAATAATTAATACTATTTTTTAAATAAAATAAGGACTAGAGAAAACACCTTTTAATGTTAAACAGGTATATCATGATAAGGAGAGGTATTTGCCAAAAATACAAATCGCGGGGCGGTAAAATTTCCCCAGCCTGAAAAGCAACGGAAATTTAGACCAAAGACTTGTATTTTTGGCAAACACCCGACGTGTTTAATTACACCGAATGTCTCTATAATCAAAACACACAGATGACTCCGGGACTAATCTAACTGATATAGGGGTATTTGCAAAGAAATATCACGGCTATTGACCAATCAGAATGCAGCTTACTTACATAAGATGTAAATATACATAAAATAAAAAATATACTCAAATGATTACTGAATAATTAATTTACATAGGGAAGGTATTTATTCCTGGGTTTCTTTTGCTAATAATATTATCAAAGAGTTTGATATGAATAATTTTAATTTATCTTTTTGAAAAAGTAAGATTGTCCATAATACTAAACAAAATAGTGATATACTTTTTCTTGCCAGGTTAGTTTCGAAAACCAATTCAAAATTTGAATTCAAACATTCAGTTACAGTTATCTTTACAAAAACATGCCTTGCAACTATTGAAAAAAAGATAAATGCCGATCTTAAATAAAGTAAAATTAAAGAAGACAACACCTTTGTAATACTCATAGTAAACCTGCCGTTTCGGTCTCAAATAACTAAATACCGAAATTACCAGACACCATTTTAAAATCTTAGTAATTATGAGCAAATGTATTGTATTCATAAGAGTAATACAAACAAAATTAATTAGTACATGATTGTAATTTTTCTGTTTTTTATAATTGGCTGAAAATTGCTTGAAAAGTATTGATTATGTATGTTATTAATGTCAAAGGGTATATAAATGAGTCCTGAGTTCTCTGGAATGTAATGTTACCCTGCGATGGGCTATAACTAAATCATAGTTGCAATTGACTAAAGATAGAAATTAAAATTCTAGATAACCATTTAATCAACCAAATGTAGAAAAGGATAGTACTATTTGATGAATTTTTTTTTTATATTTTTGTTATTTTTGTTATTTTTTTTTCATTTTTATTTTCAATCATTTTTTTGTTTTTGTTTTTTGTTTTTTTGAGCTATTAGTAATTAAATACATAAATCAATTTTATTAACAAGTTTGTACGTCTTAAATATCATCAAATAACTAACTACCGAAGTTACCGTGAATTTTAATTCTTCATATGCGCATTTCGACAACTTATGTCTCTTCAGTGCAGATAAAATCTAAACGTTTGGAAAACCATAAACTCAAAGATGTTTAAAAATTGATAGAGAACAAATAACCAAAATGATCTAAAAAAATAAAGCCAAAATCAGCTAAGGGCAGAGCTTTGCGTGAGGGAGATACTCCTTAGTTTTCAACAAAATTTACAAAAATTTAGATATTGTAAGGTTAAATTACAAAATAGAAAGCGAAAAGGCATTTCAAAAATTTAATTTTGATAATTATGTCTCTTATGTTAAATCAATCACACAATGAAAACAATATAATATTGACTTTGATTATAGGTTGCTTCAGGGATTTATCAACACTCACGCCTCGCGTCCATTTCGGTGAATATATTTTTTCAGGTTTATAAATCCCAGGAGCAACCTTTATCAAAGTCAATAATTGAATATTGTCATCTTTAGCTCCGAACAAAATCAAGGAAGTTGCTACTGCAATTCATCATTTCAAGCCTATAAAATAATGTAAAAAACATAAGTTGATTTCAATTTTTAACTTTTAACTGATACTAATATTTATCCATCTTAAGGCAACAGATGGGATTTAGATGAAAACTGTAAAGTACACTGTTCCTGTTACATTTTTGTCAATACCTTTGGAATTTTGACCTACAGATTCATGTATTAATATAAAGGTATAGATGTTTTTGATATTAAACAATCTGCCCTTCCACCATTTACCATGCACTAAAATTTACTAGTATAATATTTTCATAATTTAATTTAGACATTATTTTGTAGGATAATCATAAACCTTAGAATTCAGTTTGTTTTTGAGACCGAATTTAAGATGTTGGAGAAATGCATAAGCGTTGGTACAGGCGAAAAGCTTCAGTAGAACACCAATGAATTTGTTTTGAAAAACGACATCAAAAGACTACTGAATCCACACATAAGAGGTAAGACTTGAATTAGAAATTATTCAATAATAGTTAATATGGCTATTTCTTCAACTTTTATCTCGTCATTGCAGATCTAGTCTAAACATGAAGAAAACTATACAAACGATAGAATGGACACTCAAAATAGGCTAAAGACAGAGCAGCTCGCGAGGGTTTATACTACTTAGTGTCCAACAAAGTTATCGAAAATTGAGATACGGTAAATTTCCAAATTAAACAATTTTTGGGCCAGAACGGAAGTATTGATTTGTGAGTTGGTGAATACCTGGCAGACTAATAGCCCACGTGCAGTGTGGCACAACTAAGTGCTATAAAAGTAAATAACAAAACGGCCGAAGTTTACGGCCGAAGCTTATTGGTAAAAGGTTCTCTATCAGCTTTTACACATATTAGGATTTATAGATTTCTTAGTGTTTTAATTTGATATGCACTGAAGAGACATAAGTTGTCGTAATGCGCTTATGCAGAAACAAGATTCACAGTAACTTCGGTATTCTGTTATTTTTAAGACATCAGCAAAACAATCAGAATATATCCATACATTTTTTGTGTTTAAAGCAATATAAAAAATTGACAACAAAAAGAGTTTTAATTACTTCAATGAAAATAGATTATACTTCAAATAAGAATAGTCAAAAGCATTAACATAGCTAAACAAGGAAATGCTAGAAAAATGCTAAATAATTTTGACTCACCACATGATGATGGTTTCTTTATTGTTTGCTTTCTGTTCTGAATCTGCCTTTTATACCCGATGTCAGTAATTAAACTACATATGTATCAAAAATAAGTTTGACTTAAAAAGAGCAGGGCCCTGACCTTCCTGAAAGATAAGTACCCGGATTGGCTGATATGGTAGTTTGGGAGAGCCTTTGAATTGTGAATTCCCGAAATAGGAAGAAAAATTAACTCTCAGCCAATAGCTTTTCTGACTAAAATAGAAGATGCACTTTACTATGACTATACTTATCCTCGCTTAATATATTGATAATCGTACTTTTGTTGATGTCATTTACTTTAAAAATAGTATTTTAGTATACCTTAACAACTAGATTATTATACTTTATTGCTTTTGACATACTTTATACATATACATGATAACAAACAACAAAATAAGTTCTGCATATATATATATATATATATATATATATATATATATATATATATATGCCATATACAAATTATAATTTGTATCTTCGGTTTGTACAAATTACAATTTATACAAAATAAGCTTATCCAAATTATAATTTGTTCAAAATGTGCCTCAAAATGACTTACTACTTATACAATAGTTTACGAAATGATATGGAGTAAATGAACATGAGACCATAACACATAATTCAACTGCAATAATTCTAATGGGCTGTAAGCCTTAAATAATTTGTAGCACATTGCTTCAAATGATAAAATAAATGAAAGCATGCTTTAGTGCACGTTACATATGTATCTCAATAACTTTTGTATCATCAATCTTTTAGTTTGGAAATTATTATCACAGATATTCAGAATCGTGTTCAACTCGTTCGCTTACAACGAGTTCTGAAAGTTCTGATTTTGGGGCTAAGTTTGTACAAATTGTAATCTTTTATAAGCTTATTATGTACAAATTATAATTCAAACAAACTTAAAATACAAATCAAAATTTGTACAATTTTTTTTTGTACAGATTTAAATTGGTACAAAATTACAACTTGTTCTCAACACCTGTATTAAAAAAAAATGTCGACGCTCCAGACATTGTCGCTGGCACCAATTTCATTCACGAACGAAGTATGGCCACTTAAACGAGACCTTCATCAATGAGCTTTGCGCAGATCAAAATAAAGTACTCACAAGAGAAAAAGAGTTGAACTTACTATGAGGTATGAACAAAGCTCATTGTTGAAGGCCTCATGGTGATTTCGAGACAAAAAATAACAATAAAAGCGATGTTCCTTTGTCTCATGTGCATATACTCCATATCCTTCCATTCTTATAAAACAAGTTGTCATCAATTGGAAAAGTGTTATGACATGATCAGATTTAGTCAGAATGTCTAGAAAACGCAATTTCCTGCAAAAAATATCTAAAGCCATAGTTCAATCTTTCCACTAAAATTTAAGCCTGTATTGTTTTTTTCAGGGGATACAAGAAATCTTAGTGTTGTACACCTCCCCTC
>MJUU01020556.1:57373-73270 GCA_002080025.1 Modiolus philippinarum
GGGGGGGGGGGGGCTATGGTCAAATTTTTCATCCTGGATTTTTTTTGTGTGTAACTTCTATCCTGGCTTTTTATTTTTGTTCCAAGCCTGTCCTGGATTAAGCCGCATAGTCATCCTGGATTTTTTTTGCTATAGGTAACCGTCCTGCCTTTTTTTTTNCCCCCCCCCCCCTAAAAATCAAATGGTTGCTCCCTAAGTTCATAGGAAAAATGAAAGGATATGGAGTGAATGTACATGTGACAAAAACGCACATGATATATAGAAAACTCCATTTTATCAAGGACAGGACTTTTATTCCTGTCTACATCTTGATGTCGCCTGAGGGTCTTCAACTAGAGGTGAACAATATTTACCCATCAAGCGAGATCACGAAGGCCCCTAGCGTGCACTTAAGTTGTATTCTTGACAAAAGTTATATCAAGGTCACTCCCTTGCTCCCCATCCGCCATGGAGTGCCAACTTGGGCGATGCTCAGGGTTATCCAGCTGAAAGCACCAGGGTTACAAGAAGAGAATTAAAATGTTGAGCAACATCGATCGCAGCTAAAATATGTCATTGAAGCAACACATGTCGGAAGGAATCGGAAGCGGTCAATGAGAAAAAAAAGTAAAATCGGGCAATGTATGCCTACAAATATTTGTCATTAGGTAGCCCGACGAATGACAAAAATATGAACAAAAACAACATCGATAGACAACACGGGGCACATCGAAATAGATGTAGGCAGTATTTTTTAGAGTGTCAGAGAAGATTCAGCAATAAGTCAACTGAAATTAAATTCTATTATATATAAAGTTATTTTATTTTACCAGCCATCATCACAAAAAATACAGATGTATTAGTTCAATACGGGACTTTCGAGATAGGAAATCTCGTGTAATTGAAGGCGGAAACGGTCGCCTTAAATACCAGTATGAAGGAATGCCCGGATTCCTTGCCTATTGAAATGAATATATATCATCTAAAAAATAAAGTATTTACGAAATTGAAGTGTATTTAATTTAATGCTTTATTTATTTATGGAGGATTGCCAACAGCCCGAAGGCCACGAGTAGCTACTCAACATAAGTAACAAGACATGTATACAATACAAGACAATACAAGATGCATACAAGACATATATACAATACAAAGACAAGAACATTAAATATGACATTACATACAGTATAAGATGTTTTTTGTCATATAAGAAGTATGGCTGATCTTGATAAGCCAGAACGTTAGAACCGTATGCATTTTATCAAAAATTAAATATTGTACAATTCTGAGAAGCAGATAAATCTTTACTCCCATATAGCAGTATATTGGTGACATAATCCTTAAAAATAGCGTACGAATATATCAAACTTAACATTCGGACACAGTAATTTTTCTACATTATTAAATAGCTCCCTTCTTATTAGATCATAGTACGGACAATGGAGAAAGAAGTGATCAACAGTTTCATTTGCACCAAGCTTACAACGATTGCAGCTTCGACTTGGTATTAAATTATACTTGAAAAAATGGCCGTTTAGTCCACTTAATCCTAAACGGAGACGGGTATGATAAATTTTCCCAAAACCGATACCACAAGAAAAGTATTTGGGGGAATCATCATATGAAAACGTATCAAGCAATTTTGCCTTGAACGTTTTTACTGAATCAGAAGTTTTTATATCTTAAATTATAATTTTCAGTATTGTGACTTATTAATGGATATGCTTCTTGCAAAGATTTTGGACAATTACAATTTTTAATTTTGTAAAGCAATGTCAGACGATTTACCTTTCTTCGGTCTTTTAGTTTAATTAGATTTAATTCTTTCAACAGATTTTCATGTTTAGTATCTGAAAGCACCCGTAATTAATGTCAGAGCTCGCCGTTGTACTTTTTCTAAAAGATCAGATTCAGAATTATTGCAGCTGTCATATATAACATCACCATAATCCAAAATTGGTCTAATCATAGATTTATATAAAGTTTCTAAGCAAATACGTGGTAAAAATCTCTTCATACGAGTCATCATATCCAGACGACGGTTTGCTTTTTTTACATATTTCTAAAATATGAGGAGTCCATGACAGGTTGTTTGACAACCATAAGCCTAAATGATTCCTCTAATTTAATATTGTTTAGATACAGAGATGGGTATGTTTTTTTCTTTACTTTTTTCGAAAATATCATATATTTGGTTTTATTTGCATTAAAGTTGACTCTCCATTGCTTCGCCCAGATGTCAAGCCTTTCAAGGTCAGCATTTAAAGTTGTTATATCACGGTCATGGACATGTGTTCGAAGCAACGATGTGTCATCTGCAAATAGTTTAATATTAAAAATGGGATACTGATTTTGTGAAATCAACTCCTCCTACAGTTTTCATCCTACATTTTTGAAACTTCACAAACTGTTTCTATATGTATTGTAGATGTGCACCTCCCTTTTTGGAATAATTTTGAAAATTTTTTCTTATTTCTACAGACTTTGGAACTTAGTCATTTTTTATCGACATTTTCAACAAAGGGTACCAATTTTGTGAAATCAACTCCTCCTACAGTTTTCAACCTACATTTTTGAAACTTCACTAACTGTTTCTATATATATTGTAGATATGCAGCTTCCTTTTTGGAATAATTTTGAAAAATTTTTTCTATTTTTACGGACTTTGGAATTTAGTTATTTTTTATCCACATTTTCAACAAAGGGTACCTATTTTGTGAAATCAACTCCTCCTACAGTTTTCAACCCACATCTTTGAAACTTCACATAATGTTTTTATATATATTGTAGATGTGCACCTTCCTTTTTGGAATTATTTTGAAAAAATTTTCCTATTTTTACGGGCTTTGGAACTTAGTCATTTTCTATCGAGATTTTCAACAAAGGGTACCTATATATTGTGAAATCAACTCCTCCTACAGTTTTCAACCTACATTTTTGAAACTCACATAATGTTTATATATATATATTGTAGATGTGCACCTCCATTTTTGGAATTATTTTGAAAAGTTTTTCCTATTTTTATGGACTTTGGAACTTAGTCATTTTTATCACATTTTCAACAAAGGGTACCTATATTGTGAAATCAACTCCTCCTACAGTTTTCATCTCTGACCTTTGAAACTTCACAGATTGTTTCTATATATTTTGAAAATGTGCACCTGACTTTATAGAATTATTTCAATATTTTTCCTATTTTTCCTGGCCTTTTAACTTAGTCATTTTTATCCATATTTTCAACATATTCTGTACACAGAGCCATTACGGAACCTATAAAACAACACTCTATAGCTTAAAACACCGAAACGCAACCCGGCCATTTGAATCTTTGACCCATTTTTCTTAAGTTAATATAATGTTTTAAGGAGACAAAAAAAAAAATGCGTAATGTAATTCTGATAACGAAATTATTTCAAATAAGAAGATTATAACAAGATCAGATTTAGTCGGAATGTCTAGAAAACGTTTGTGCTGGGGGTTTCCCGCAAGAATTATCCTAATCAATAGTTCTACCTTTCCACTAAAAAGATAGGCTAGTATAGTTTTTCAGGGGGTACAAGAAATCCTTGTATTCTACACGTACTCCTGGTACAAGACATGAAATTACCATGCAAGACTTGTCAGAGAAATATAGTAATCTTACCCTCGAGATGTGATATTTCTCGATTTTGTACTTTCACTGTTGTTAGAGACTTATATTCTCCTCGGTACAAGACGGGAAATTACCATACAAGTCTGGTTAGAGAAATATTGCAATCTTACCCTCGGGAATGTGATTTTTCTCGATCTTGCACTTTCATCGTTGTTAGAGTCTTGTTCTCTCTTCGGTCTTTATAAACCAATTTATCTACATTTATAGATATTCGTTTGATTGTAAAGTACCCGAATATCCAAATTACTTCTAAGTTTCTACATAATAGCCATTTTTAAAACCAAGAGTACATTTTAAACTGGCATCAACTTTTAATCGTAAATTACTTTGTTACTAGTTCAGAATTCTTAATTATGGGACAAATAACAAAATTACCGAACAGAGCCGTCAAGAGCCAAAAAGACAAATTAGGTGGACACCACCGGAAAAATTGTCGACCGCAATGGTCCTGACTCGGTACGGGCATTTCAAAAGAAATGGTGGGTGAATCCGGATTTATGGCATGCCAAACTTCCCCTTCCATTGCTGTAGTGTCCGGTAGCAACTCAACAGCAATTGCCATTGAAAGGTCGAATACAGTTAAAAGAAATGATCATCCCAGTACTAAGTATTTATTTGAATTTATTTATTTAAATACAGCGGCAAACTATTTAATAACAGAACCTTCAAATATTGCAGGGCTATGATTGATCGAGATATAAGTGATTGATTTTTAAATTACAGTCAAAACACTTTTATCAGGAAGTTACCACTCTGGTAGATACAGGATATACTAGATGTCAATAACATAAAATTAGACAAAGAGAATATATTACACATGTTCATAAAAAATAAAAGTACAGATATACTGTTTTTGATTTTCAGCGTTGTATGTCCACTGAAATTGTAACAGAGGAACTTGGTGTACTATTACAATTGACATTACGACAAAATAAAGGCGAGGAGAGATTTCAAATGTTTAATGTGCACTTTTCAATATCACAAACATTTCATATCTAATGTAAATAAAGAATTTTAATTGGAATTTAAATATATTAGACTCTGACTTTGACAAGAATTGAAAATAATGTGGCATACCGAGAAAATTGATGTGGATAAAATTATTAAATACTCTAATTGACAAAAATCGAGAGCAAAATGTTTCTTTGTCATTTCTTTACCTATCAATTTTTGATAAAAATCTATGCAAAGTGCCATGTTTGTACATGTGCTTTGAATGTTAAGGTCGTAAAAATTGTTAATACAGCTAATTTCATTAATACATTTTTGTTTAAATTTGAAATATAAAAAATAATAATAATAATAATAATAATAATAATGGAGCAAAAACAATAAGTCTCCACAAACTTCGTTTGGGAGAATTTATTACACAGATATTACTGAAAATTAAATTTCTCAGGTGGCCATTTAAACACTTTTTGTCTCTTCTGTGGAGGCAAAGTCTATGAAAAGCCACTATATTTAACTATTTACTAAAAATAATCAAACTTTATATTTTTTCTTTTAACTGTCTACGACCTTTCAATTCAAGTTTATTGTCATTAAACTTATAAAGTTTGTGACATATCAAACAAACAAATACAATATATATACAAGCAAATATTTAAGAGTCCCCTGTCCTCAGTACTAGTGACTTTGATAAAGGAACCTAGTCTATTTACTTGGGATGGTGTAGATGGGTTCAAGATATAAAGAATTTTGTCTAGCGTTGACAAACTACTAAATTCATCATTTTCCTCTGTTAAATTGCCTAAAAATATAGATCTAATATTATAATTCTGTTTACAATCGAGTAAAAAATGTTTTTCATCTTCTAACAAATTACAAAAATTACATAGTCTCTGGTCTCTTGGTATTTTAAGGTGTCGTCCTTTTTCAATCAAAAGATTATGGTCACTTATTCTCAATTTTGTGATTAAACGTCTATATTCAGAATTCATAGAGGTAAGATATAGTTTTTGGGGGGTTTCGTTAGGTTTTAGTTGTTTATATAATAAAAGCTTGCTTGATTCATCAATAGAAGACATTTTATTATTAATTAATTTTTCATAAAATTAGTTAATTGAATGTTTTATATATTTTCTATTTAAACTTATTTTATTGTTATTATTGCAATGTAATATATCTATGTCAATGTCTGGTTCTCTGATTATGTTCAATATCAATTTTTATATTTTTTTTATTACTAAGCCAAAAATTTATTGATTACCAAGGTAAAGATTTAATTATTATTTGATTATCAAGGCAAAAATTTAATGATCATTTGATTCCTAGCCCCCCCCCCCCATGAGGACCCTCTATAAAACCGGTTTAACCAACCATTGCTTATGTCAAGTCAGGGCCCTTGCGGTCGACAATATTCCGATGGTTTCAGCCTGATTTGCCTTTTTGTCTCATTGACTTCCGCTCTTGACAACTCTGTTCGGTAACTTTGTTACTACCCCCATTTATTGTTGTATTTTATCTTGCAATTTTTGAGGTTATTAACATTCCTGTAGATGCTTAGTAGTGCATTTGCCAGCTGCAAAATTTACAAATTTACGAAATAGAACCGTTTTTCTAGAAGCAAAATTCAGACTGTTTTAATTTGTTGAAAACATTGCAATTGAATGTAAATAAGATGCTCAACTTCTTGAGAAACAATGCAAGATATTTGAATACAGTGGCGAACGAAAATCTACAGCAAAACAAAAAACAAAAACGTTCAAATGCTCACAGCATATTATGTATAACTGTATAACTGCAGCGTTAATTGTTTTAGTAAATAACCAATACCGAAGTTACTGTGAGTTTAGTTTCTGCATAATTCGTGGATTTTTAAAGATGGACGTTTGAAGTCTAAGCTGTATGATAAGCGTGATGATTTTAATTTCCCAATTGTGAACTTTCCCTTTCTTAGCAGCAATATACCTACCTCTCCAGCATATGGAGTGCACATTTCACATTTAATTCGTTACTGTCGAGCTTGTAGTTTGTACAGTGATTTTTTGAACAGAGCAAAAAAACTGTCCCAAAAGCTGCTAAGTCAGGGATTTGTTCAACCTTTGTTAATTTCATCCCTCAAGAAATTCAATGGCCGTCACCATAGCATCATAGAAAGATATGACGTGTCAGTATCCCAAATGAAAGTGGACATTTTCAGCTAGATTCACGTCTTCCCGGATTTTACTACCGACTTTGACATTTTCCCGGATTGAATCACTCACAGTGTGACGGGTGCTGTTAACAGAGCAGGACATGCTTACCCTTCCGGAGCACCTGATGTCACTCTCAGTTTCACCAGAGTTCACACTGTGAGTGCCTTTGTTCTGAATGTTGTGGTTTCTGATTCTGTGCTTTGTATTCTGTCTGGCGTCATTGTTTTTGTGTCTAGCGTCGTTGTTTTCTGTGTTCTCGTTGGACTTCGATTTTTGTGAGTTTCTCCCCTTTGTTCCTTCGGTAATCTACTGCCGTTGTTCCGTAATACGTGAAAATAATCGGATTGTGTGATTTCGCATGCCGATTTCATTGCTATAAATGTATGCAATACACTGTCACAGGTAAACAAATGTTATTTTCATCTTTGACAAATTACTGCGTGACAGGTTCGTTGATCCGAGACGCAATATAAAAAAACGAGTAATTTGATAAACGTGCATATTGTTTTCAATTTAATATAACAACATCGTATTCAACTCAAGAAAATGAAGAAATATAACTTAAAAACACAATGTCTACGATTTTGAAAGAAACTTGCGCACTATATTTATGGGAAGCACGAAGATCATCTTTTAGAGCTGTTAATAGGCTTGAAGCCTCACGTGATTTTTTCTTGTTATTTTAACATTTCATGGCTTCGAGATAAAAATCAAATCATGAAGAAGAGACTATTCTGATTGATCCAGGATACAGTCAATTGAAAATAAATATAAAATTACATATTAAGGCGTTTTATTTTCGGATCACCATCAAGAAACAAAAGTACAAATGTTAGGTTGTTCACTATAAGTGTAACATGACTTGTAGTTGTCGAAAAAATTAGAGTACTATTCTCAAAATAATTTAACTTTGTCTTTAGAAATTACGAAAAGCAAAGAGATGTAGAATTTTCATGTCAACGCTTTCTTTGAAATTAATTTAAAAATATCTAACAAATACTTAATATGGTCTGAACTGAGTTTATTGGATTGCAGAGAAAACATTCAATTGTAAAAATTTAGAAAAAAAAATCAACTAAAATTCAATAAAAAAAAATTATCTCTTCAAATAAACAAGATACCCGATGACATTTCAACGAAAAAATTTGATACATTTGTGCCATTTCTGAACATTTCGTTTATTATATTTTAATGTGTCTGATATTATTCCGACATTTTTGTGTAATATATGCTCATTTGGGTTTCATACATTTATAGAGTTAACAAAGTAAATTGTAAAACGCCAAAAAGATTTCAAGGTATTTGAACTTTTTGTTAACTATTTGACTTTTACAACATTTTCAATGAAGAATATGAAGTAAAATTCATAAGTTATAAATATTGTGTCAGATTTAAATGGAAAAAAATCGCAAGGGAAATAATTTGAAATAATTTGATAACAATTTTTATATAGATATCACTAAAGAAATTAATGTTAAACAATTTATTTCTTCTATTCCAACGGTGACCCCTGGTTTTTATTTTTAAATATGCAAAAGAAAGGAAATGGGGTAAATGTCAAAGGGACAACATTCCATATCCAGGTTAAAACGGCCCAAAACAAAGCATCTAGGGGTCACCGTACGGTCTTCAACACAGTGAGGAACCTTACACCATGTAACAATATAAGGTCATATAATGATTAACAAAAAAAAACATGCAAAGTATGAAAAAAATCTATTACAGATTTTTTTTAGTTATCCCTTCGTCTTCATTTTCCTATCATTTCTATGTTTTTGGTTCAAGTTTTTGGGCCGAAATAAAAGATTAAACTCAATTTTGTCTATGCTTTGAATAATCAAACAATTATGTTTCAGCACAAAAAATCTCACGAAATTAAAAAAAAATAGGGAATTAATACCCCGCAAACACCTTTAAAACACGTTTACTTGATCTGGCGTGGCTTACATGTAAAAGTACTTAGAAAAGAGATGGTATTGTGAGTAATTGACTATAGCCTTTTTCAAGTTTATACCTAGGTAGAAAGTTTGCTGTCTAATAATTAATACACAGGGTGAAGTAAATGTAAGGGACAATAAAGTTAAACATATACTAGTATTTATACTTTGTTTGCCATCAATATTTTTGTTCAAAGGTAAAAAAAAAACAATTAGATCATGTTTGAAATTTCATTCCAGGGAAATGACAAAAAGGGTGGACATTAAGATTTGCATGTTACATAAGATTTTGGAAATCTGAATACAAATTTTTGTTGAAATTGTTCTTCTTTTTATGTAACAAAATACCGAAGTCACTGAAAATTTTGTTTCTGCATTTGACCATTTCGACAACTTATGTGTATTCAGTGCAGATAAAATCTAAACGTTTGGAAGACCGTAAACAAAAAAATCTGTAAAATCTGATAGAGAACAAATAACCAAACAGATCTAAATAAAAAGCCAAAATCGGCTGTGTGTTTTCATTTTTCTTTTCTGTGCCGTACTCATGTGATGTCTCTGTTTCTTGGTGTTTCCGATGTTGCATGCCATTGTCCTTGTATTATTCGTTCTCACTAACTTTAAAAGATGTCATTTATTTATTTATTTATTTATTTATTTATTCATTTATTTATGTTGGAAATTGAAATAACTAATAACTAAATATCGAGGTTATTGTGAATTTACTTTATGCATATGCGCATTTCGACAACTTTTGTCTCATCAGTGATGACGAACTAAATATAATGGGGGTAATAACAAAATTACCGAACAGAGTTGTCAAGAGCCGAAATCCACGAGAAAAAAGGACAAATCAGGTATGAGGTAGAAACCCCCGGAAAAAATGTCGACCGCAATGATCCTAACCTGAATTAGTTTCTGCAGCTGGCAATTTCGACAACTTATGTCTGTTCTTTGCAGACTAGTGTAGAATCTACAGAAAAGCAAAACGTTTTATAACAAACTGCCGTTATATATTACTGTAAAAGTACTGTTGTTCGTGGGTGTCAATTTTCGTGGATTTCGTGGTTCGCTAAAATCACGTTATTAAGTTCCAAACGAATTGAATTTGTCTCTAGAGTTTTATTAAATAGAATTTAAAATCACTCATTTAAGTTCTCACGAAAAATTTTTTGTTGTCTTTCATCTTGCATGTTTTTAGTTATTCGTACTCCCAAAAATTATTAGTAATTTTCAATTTGCCGTTTCAGAAACTAAAGCATTGTGGGTAGAACGTATACCAAAATATTTTGATTGGTCTAGAACTTAAATAACGTAACATCATTGGTCGAAAATCGATTGTTCGTACACCAAAAAAATCGAAAACAATCACTGTACCCATAAATCCTCAGTTTCTGGAATGGCAAATTAACATAAATCTTCAGGTTCTTAATCATGTTTCATCCACAAGACTTTTGTGAATTATTGAAAACAAGTTAAAACCAATTGCACTTATATTTCTCTACTGATTTCAAGGAGATTATTGACAAAAACATCACACCTAATTTCTGCTGATCCGAAATAAAAGTGCTTTTCAGCATGACGTCATCAGGTATTGTCACCTTTTTTTCATGGCGACACAATGGTTAAGTCGAAAAACGGCAAACTAGGGGCCGCCTTGAACTTATTATTAGGTATGAGCCTACCTTTTATTGAAGGCCTCGTGGTGACATTGGATGAAGAACAGCATGGTAAAAGCGTTGTACAATTGCTTGGTTTAATCATGTATTTATACAGGCTCTGTCTCATGTGCATTTTCTCCATATCCTTTCATTGTTAATTAAATTAATTAAACATAACTATTTGATGTCATAATTGAATTTTAACCAATCAATGAACGACTTGAGAAGAGAAATGCATCTCCCACTACATTCAGTAGTAATGAAAACGGACACAGAAATTAGAGAATTTCTATATGATGCTATGTTTGCATTATTTAAAGTTCAAATTCTACGGTCACCTCGTCACAAGCGATTTTTAACCATTCATCTATTTTTCTGAATATTCATTTGAGTTTGAAATTGTAATAGCTAAATACCAACCATACTGTAAATTTAGTCTCTATGTCTTTCCCATGCAGATAAAAAATAGTTGGAAATTATAAAAGAGTTTATAACAAACTGCATAAAGTATTGACAAAAAATCGTAAACTATTGCAGTCTCTCTTCTTCCACTTTTTTTTTACTCTTTCCTAGTCCTGAAACTGCTTAGTAATTTTGCAAAAAATTATCTTCACAAAAGGTCCAAAATATCGTGAACCCAAACCCATGAAGTGGAAACATGACTTTAAAATATTGATGGACGCAGTTGAGGAGTATGCCAAACAATGGGCTAAGAGAGAGAGATGGAAAAGGTTGAAACACTGTCCGACTGGATCAGGTCCATAAAGTCATTGATTGTAGCTCTAATGAGGCGCCTTAAGACAACCATGAGCCCCAATTCAAATAACATATTCGATGATCCCGAGGTAAAAAACATTGTCCTTCCTCCATGACAATTATGTCATCGTACCAGCTGATAAGGCCCAAAACAGCGTCACATTTATCTGTAAAAGACACTACATTGACTGCTTAATGAAAGAGATGGGCATTGACGATTCATTTGACCCCACATACAAACTTTCCACCATACCGAGGGAGGACATACTAAACAATCACAAATCAGTATTGTCTTCCTTTGGTATCAGTTTGGGTGAAGAGAACAACAACCTGCCTTGTATCTACTGGGTACCTAAATTACATAAATGCCCTTACAAACAGAGATGCATTGCTGGGTCTGCCAAATGCACAACAAAACCCCTTTCTAAGCTCCTCACTTCATTACTTACTGCAGTCAAAGATGGCCTCAAGATATATAGTGATAAAGTATACTCAACAAGTGGAGTGAATCAAATGTGGGTTCTGAAAAACTCAAAGGACTTATTAGAATATATACATTTTGTATCTTCAACTGAACGCAACCACTGCAACAGTGTCAAAATATTTGATTTTTCTACTCTCTATACTACTCTTCCACACGATAAACTAAAGTTAGTACTCCGGGATTTAATACATCAGTCTTTCTGTACTAAAAAGGATGAAAGAAGATATCCATATTAAGTGATAGGTAAAAATGAGGCCTACTTTGTTTAACATTACACTGATTCGCACAAAAAGTATACAGAGGAGGATGTCATCGCAATGCTGGAATTTTTTATTGATAACATATTTGTAGAATTTGAAGGACAAGTTTTCCAGCAGACAATAGGGATACCTATGGGGACTAATTGTGCGCCACTTTTAGCAGATTTGTTTCTTTATTCATATGAAGCCAGGTTCATACAAGGGTTAGTTCAGAAAAAAGACAATAAGCAATTAAGCCAAATCCTTTAATTTCACTTTTCGTTATATGGATAATGTTCTTTCATTGAACAATCCTCAATTTAAGGATAACCTTCATCTATATACCCAAATGAACTCGAAATTAAAGAGACCACTGATGCACCATCAACAGCATCATACCTGGACCTATACCTCTACATTGACAACTCTGGGCGTCTGAAAACAAAACTATACGACAAGCGTGATGATTTCGACTTTCAAATTGTGAACTTTGCGTTTTTGAGCAGTAAAATTCCCACATCTCCGGCATATGGCGTGTACATTTCACAACTCATTCGCTATTTCCGTGCCTGTATAGTTTGTACAGCGATTTTGTCAACAGAGCGAAATTACTGTCTCAAAAACTTATACATCAAGGGTATGTTCAGTCACTGTTGCAATTGTCACTACAGAAGTTTTTACGGTCGTCACCACAATTTGACAGACCGTTACAATGTTTCTATTTCACAAATGAGAACAGATATCTTGGGTATATCCAGGGTTTGTTACGACTGTGACAATACCGGACTTTTTACTGGAAATATGACGGGTGCAGATCATGCTTACCCTTCCGGAGCACCTGATGATACCTTAGTTTTTACAGGGGTTCACACTGCTAGTGCTTTAGTTCTTTTGCGTTCTTGTTCATTGATGTTTATTTGTTTTTGTCTTTGTCATACTGTCTCAATTCGTGTTTGATTCGAATTGCCGTGATTTTGGATTTATTATTTTAGAGTTCCTCCTTTCCTTGTTTTTGCTTCGGTATTCGTTTTCCGATGTATTTGTATTAAGAACACAAAGCTTATGATTTTGAAGAATTTATCCTATCACGTAGAAGTTCCAGTTTTTAATGGTTCATTCCCATTTATCCAACTTTTTAATAAAATATACATTACAGGTAAAAACTGAAAGTTGGATAAGTGGGAAAAAGTAATATTACTAAAACAACAAATACTAATTAGAGCTTGGGTTAAGTGTTGGACAAAAAATATGCTAGAAAATTAAGTCCTGGTAAAAAAAGTACCATATTATATCTATGTTATGTCATGAATTTTATAAAATTGCTTGAGTCCTTTGATTTTTTTATTGGTTATCTTTTTGTAATTTTTGTCCTTCTTGTTTTGCTTTAATTTGTATTTAATTTTGTTTTTGCTCTTATTTTTTGTTTTTGTTTTTATTTTTTGTTTTGATGTTAAGTTTGTTATTATGAAATATCTTTGCATTTTTCATTGTGTAATTGTAATTTGATGCCACTGCTGGTGGACTGTTAGTCCCCGAAGGTATCCTCTTACCTAGTGGCCAGTATTTCAGTGCTGGCCTGAAAACCAATTTTATTTTCTTGTTGATTTTTTTTCTTTTGATATAGCCTTGCCTTTATGGTCATTTGATACTAAATATCAATAAATAACAAAACACCGAGGTTAGTGTAAATTTAGGTTATGCATATGCGCATTTCGACAACTTATGTCTCATCAGTGCAGATAAAATCAAAACATTTGGAAACCCATGAACCGAAATATATGTAAACGCTGATAGAAAACAAACTACCAATAGGATCTAAATAGGAAAGACAAAATAAGCTAAGGACAGAGCTAACTCCTTAGGGTTTAACAAATTTTCTGAAATTTAGATATTACAAATTTTCAAATAAATCCATGAACCGAAATATGTGTAAACGCTGATAGAAAACGAATTACCAATAGATTATTGAAAAAAAACAAAGAAATATTTGTTTAATCTAGTACATAAATTATCATTTCCAGGGGTGTTTGCTGTATCTTGATAGTGCTTCTCAGTGCATTTCCAGTAGGCACGTTCTGCATCTCTGTCCTGTTTCTCTGTTTTCGTGACATATCTGTAGCCATTTACTGCTATGTGGTGACCATTTGCATGTTATGGCCGGTGGGGGTGATAACACAGGCGCAGAGCCCGCGTATGTTGAGCCCGGAGCCCACGTATGTTGAGCCCGGAGCCCACGTATGTTGAGCCCGGAGCCCATGTATACGGAGCCCGGAGCTCTCATGAGTGTTGGAGCCCAGAGTCCTAGTGTTGCCAAGAGTCTTAGTGTCATAGTTGTCTTAGGAGCCTGGAGCCTTAAGTCCAATGTTTAAAAAGGTTGCATGGAGTCCCGAGTCCAGAGCCTGTGTAATTCCCCAAGTGTGTTTAATATAATCTACTCGTTCTTGTGCATTTGCCATAGTTAGACTGAGTATGGTTTGTGGCTTGAGTGCATTTGCTAATATGCAAAGCAAATATCTTTGAATGGTAATTGAGTAGTCGTTGAAATTTCAGAAATACAGACATAAAATTCACTAATTAATAGGCTTAGGTGCTTTTGAAACAGAACATATGATTAAGGGGACGACCATTTGATTTTCAGAAGGCTTGGGCGATTTTGCCTAGAAATTTTTTTTATCTCGAACAAATTATTTATTTTCACCAAATGTCCCTTCAAATTATTCATTTGCATTTGCAATAAAAAAATTATTCTTCGAATCAAAATTAAATTATTTTCATGACAAGTAGGATAAGAATATTTACTTTCACTGGCACCAAGATTGAATTTTTTATTTTCAAAATCGCCCAAGCCTCCCCGTTAAAATCAAATGGTTGTCCCCTAAAAATATTTCTTGTAATTGTGTCATTTACTTTTTTTCTTTTTTTTTCTTTTTGATTTTAAAGTGATATTTACAATTTTTTCCTTTTCCATAAAAAAAACTGTATTTATTGGTCATATTTTAAAAAAGTTTTTTTATTTTCAATTAATTGACATGTATTACTTCTTTTTATCAAATTGTGGTATTAAATCAACAAGAATTTTATCCATGGAACAATTTTTTGTTAATTAATTTCCTGACTCATTATTATCAAGTACTAAATAAACATAACCCTAGGCAATTAAATAAAAAGTTGGATAACTGGGAATAGTGATTTTTAAAAAGTTGGATAACTGGGAAGACACCTTTTTAATTGACTTAAAAGGGCGGTAAAATGCAAAATTTTAACACAGGTCACAAGGCTGTTCTGAATTGCTGAAAATGAGCTCAAACAAATGGCAATTCATAGAAAATAAGATGCTGAAATTCTGGAGAAATTATGCAATATTTTAGAATACAGCATCAACGAAACTTTGATGGAACATAGCCAGGCATCTTATTGTATAACTGCAGTGCTCTATATCATTTTGGTTCCCTTTGTAAGGTTGACTAGTGTTATAATTGATAATATATTAGTCACAAATCCACTTGTTAGAAAGTTAGTATACTGATTTTTTTTTTCAGGATATAGTCAATTGACAAAACATTAGATATTTCTATTTTAGGTTCATCATAAAAAAAAATGTACAGTTGTTTTGTTGTTCGGTTTAAGTGTTACGTGACCTGTAGGAGTTGTAACAAAAATAAAATGACTTACTTTTTCCCAAAAGTTTAATTATATTTTTGGAAGTTTCGACAAAATAAAAACGAAGTGATGAGAAATACTATCAAGTAATTTCAAGTCCAAGCTTTCTTTAAAATGTATAAGATTGTGGTTCGGAACTGTATTCATTTATCATGCATAGAAACCTCTAGTCCACCAAGAGGACGAAACAGGCTAAGAAACACTTATTCAAATGATCCTAATAAATATAATTAAACTTTTGTAAGAGACGGAATGATAAACAGTTAATTAAGTGAAACGGATATATATATATATATATATATATATCCTTTCTATTCCTTTCATATAATTTGTCCATCACACAAACGGAACATGTCAAATATCTCTAAGAAACCTCTTGTTTCACATTATTG
>MJUU01020557.1:1636-19738 GCA_002080025.1 Modiolus philippinarum
AGACCAAACCAGGATTCCGGATCTGAGGGCACGACATAATTCTATTTTTAGTAACGGAGTTATCTCCCCAACACCGAAAACCCTTGTTATCAGGTGAATTTGGAAACCGTAACCGATATCAAAAATCTGAATGGGGGAAAATGTTTGTTATATCGTAACAATGATTTATCATCCAAAAAAAATTTTTTTGGTCGCGACCCCGGTTAGGCGTTTTTGACCCCTAAATATGAAAATTTCTCAAAGTTATCGGATTTCTACCAAATTTGGTTTCCAGGTAGCTTTCATAGTCCTGATTACAAATCTGGGGTCAGAAATTTTTTTCCAGCCGCCATTTTCAAAATGGCCGCCATTTGAAATTTTATTATCGCGATATCTCGGAAACGATAAAAAATTTCTGAAAACATTATATTGCAAAAATGGTCCTCTCATTGAGATCTGCATTTGATACATTGTAACAAAAACTCTGCGGTGAACCGTTTTTGAGTTATAGCCCTTGACGCGTTTCGGCAAATTGATTTTTCGCGAATAACTTTTAAACGGTTACAGATATTATAGTAAACATGTATATTTAAAATGATCAGTGCGAAGAGAGCTTCAATTTGAGTACCAGGTTGATGGTCATCAGTGACCTTTGACCGTGACCTTTGACCTTGTTATCAGACAAACTCGGAAACCGTAATAGATAGCTGATCAAATGTAATGAGAAAAATGTTCATCTTCACAAGACGCAACTTTATTACATTTGATCCGAAGAGATTCGACGACTCTTTATATGAGTTATTGCCCTTTGAAAGATTTTGAGTTTCCGATATTGCTTAATACTCCCAAACGATAAGTCGTAGAGACCTGAAACCTTCACCATTGTTCATAAGTCATATATGGCCATCTAAAAATGTCAAGGTCAAAGGTCACCGGTCAAGGTCACTGATGACATTAGACCTCGTTATCGCTTTAACTTGGAAACGGTAGTAGATAGCTGATTAAATATATTTGAGAAAATGTAAGTCTTATTAAGATCTACATTTGGTACATTGGGTCCAAAATAATTGGACCACTGGATTTGGACCTAGAGCCCAAAAACTGTTTTTTCGGGGTCCGATATTAGGTTTTTTGCTTATATCTCAAAAATTATGCAAGATACAAAGAAACTATAAGAAAAAAAAATGTTCAGTTAAATATGACCGAAAAAATAGGGTCAAGGTCAAAGGTCAAGGTCCTTAGCAACAACGTTTTTGTGCAATAAAGACCTTAGCAACCATAGGCAAAATTTTTTGTAATGTTGTATAGAGGAAATTAATGGCATTGCCAACCGGAAGTGACATTCGTGATCCTAGCAACAAGCTAATTTTCGAAATAGTCCATAGCAACCATTGAGCAAAAGACTAGTTAAGTTCAAAACTTTTGTTTACTTCACATTTTTGACTGAAGTAGACATCAAAATCAAACACAAACATGTATTCATGGTGAAAACTGGTGAAAGACCTTACAATTGTTCTCTGAACAATTGACCTTTTAATTAAAGTTGACATTGTTCATGGTTCATAGGAGGTCCACTATTTAGACCAAACACATTACGTTTATCGAGAAAAATGCACGTGAAGGACTAGGTATAATGGCGGTCAAGTATTACATCGAGTGTATGATGGATCAGGCAACGGTTCGTGTAGGAATAAATCAGTGATTTTTAGTCATTTTTAAACTTTTAATAAATAATTATTTAAACCAAAAATGAAATCTAAAAAACTAAAACTGTCTGTCAAAATGGTAGTCATCAATGGCTATTTTGGTGTAAAAAAATTACGAATATACTTGCAGTATTCTGAAAAACGAAAAAGACAGCACCTTACTCTATGCAATTTTCATTGACATATGCCCACATTTGGTCATATTTTGATACAATAGTTATCCTTTTCTCATTATTTGTTATGATATTCCCACAGATATTAACACATATTGTCAGAAGAAGCTTTAGGATGATGTCATATCTCTATTATATAGTTTTGCTTGGATCATTTGGACCAAAAAGCTCTTTTCTTGCACGTGAAGGATCAAGCAACGTAAATTTTGGTTCGTGAAGGATCGGCTTGACCGAACCAATGACAATTTGATATTTGATCTGCTGATGCAAGTATATAACCATGAAGTTCTCCGATGAATTAAAAAAAAATAAGATATAATAGTATGGGTTGCCAAAAATGTTGTTCGCATATAGAATCTCATGTATTAATTCCGCTGTAAATGATACAAGACGAGAAGGAAAAAATCTAAAAAGTGCGATTATTATACAAATACATTTACAACATGGAATCAAATGCACAGCATAAAATCACTACAATTACTCGAGAGCTAGCACAAATTATAGATACTTTCTCATTAGACACAGTTACCTCCATGACCACCTTTTTAATCTAGGCTTCAAAAAAAAAATCCGCCTAATACGATCATTAAAAATTTAATAGATATCAGTCCCTTGTGGAAAAATTTGAAGTTTCGGTCCAAACTGTGATTCAAAATTCTTTCTTTACTCAATACTTGGATGATCATTTCTTTTAACTGCGGGAGTATGAGTGTCATATTTCAGAGGCATTCGATATCCTCGGGTTTTATCGATTCAAGCAGTGATAATTTTTTTCACATGGATTATATTTTCTTGGTCATAGTTCACTCTAATATGCATAAATTAGACAGTGTATAAAGTTTAGTGAACTTCTAATTATATTTTCATATATTTAAAGGCCTATAAACATCATATGCAAATTGAAGAAAAACGAGAGAGAGAACTGTTTCCCGCCAAAAGTTTGACGTCTTATATCCCAAAAATTCTTCCATGGATTTTCATTTTTTTTCCCTCAAGTTGTTCCATTAGCAGTGTTCTTCAAAACAAAAGGTCGGAATTTTAATTCTAATTTCAAAATTTCTTACACTCGTACTCCCTTAAATGGCAATTCTGTTGAGTTGCTACCGGACACTACCGCAATGGAAAGGGGGGTTTAGCTAGACATTGTTGCTACGTTGAATTGCTAAAAATAGCTTATCTTCGAGAGTTTAAGATAATTTAACAAAGCTGGAAATATGTTATTTGATTCTTTAGTGTTCTAAATTATGTCTGATACCAAAACATTCTTAAAATTTGTAATTGGATGCAAAATTTTCAAAAATTATTGGTCTTTGAAATTTTCAGGAATTTGCCAAAGTTGGAACCGGAATCAAAATCCCAATAACCTGTTACTTATCTGCTCATTTTATGCGAAAATGTTAATTTTAATGCCATTCAATTTAGATTCAAAGACTCCATTCTATGGAGGCCGTAAGGGGACACACAAGGAATAAGTAAAAATTATTTTTAATTCGAGATCACGATAAAAACAATACCATTTTGCCGAGATTTCGATACAAATTATATGGTTATCTCGATAAAACAAACACTGATATATCGAGATCTCGGATTATTATATCATTATTTCGATAAAACCATCATTGTTATATCGAGATCTCGGATTATTATATCGTTATCTCGATAAAACCATCATTGTTATATCGAGATCTCGCACTATTATATCGTTATCTCAATAAAACCAAATTTTTATAACGAGATCTCGGATTATTATATCGTTATCTCAATTTATTATACCGATATCTCGATTAATTATATCGAGATCTCGGATTGTTATAACGTTATTTCGATAAAACCAATATTGTTATATCGAGATCGCGGATTATTTTATTGTTATCTCGATAAAATCAGTATTGCTATATCGAGATCTCGCATTATTATAACGTTATCTCGATAAAACCAAAATTTTTATATCGATATATCGGATTATTATATCGCTATCTCGATTTATTGGCAATCATGTTTCGCTGATTGAGAGCAATAACTCCAATAAGGAGTCGTCTAATGTTAACAAAAATGTTAAAATTGGCAAAAAATCACTCTTTAAGGGTAATAACTATAGAAAAGCGTCGTCTGACAATTTTGGTCATAATACATTTTGTAGATCTTTTGCTGCAGAACACGGATGCCCCGCCGTCAACAACCAATACGGGGTTTATATTGACTCAAACTGCAAATAATTTGCTAAACTATATAGTACTATTCCAGAAAATGACAATAAAAGTGAAACATCATTGACAAATTAAAAAAAAATATGAAAGCAGTCTTAAATGCATAATTTACCCAAAGTCATTCAAGCCTAAAATTTAAAATTTAGGCCATCTTGACCCAAATATTATTGAGGAGTTCAGGAATTTATAAAAACGTTATACTGATGATATATCATGGTTATACTACTAACTATGAATGAGAAATACCCCTAAATGCAAAATTTATCCAAAGTCACTCAAGCATAAAAAGTAGGTCAGATTGACCCAAATATTGATGATATGTGTAGTACCATTTAAGAACACTGAGCTAGTATAATATCATAATTGCACTACCATGGGTTACTGAGAAATGGACCTAAACGCAAAATTTAACCAAAGTCACTCATGCATACAATCTAGGTCATAGTGACCCAAAAGATGCTGAACTGCACTACACTGCATAAGAACATTGCACTGGGGAAATATCATTGATATATAACCATAGGCTTCTACAAAATAGTACTACACATGAAAAGTTTTATAAGTCAATCATCCATTAAATAAAGGTAAAAGTGACTCAAATGTGGTTGATCTCTTTTGTACTATATAAGATGATTATACATGTGATATATCATTGATATTATCTTCCTACTTTCTAAGAAATGGAGTTAAATGCAAAACTTAAACAAATCGGGACGACGTACGGACGGACGGACAAGGGTAAATCTATATGCCACTTCCACTTCGTGGCGGGGCATAAAAATAGCGTAAAACGGTAACATTTGTAATTTGTAACATATCATAATTGCACTACCATAGGTTACAGAAAAATGGACCTAAACGCAAAATTTAACCAAAGTCGTGGCGGGGCATAAAAATAGCGTAAAACGGTAACATTTGTGAAAAATCGTCATTTAAGGGCAAAAACACCGATAAGATGTCTGATGGTTTTGACCTAAAATGACCAAAGATAGATCTTATTATTCTGAACATTTTTGCCCCTGTCAGATTCTCTCTAGCTGTAATGGTGCTTTTCAGAAAGAAGATTGAAGGGCAATTACTCTGTAATGAGACATCATTCGATAGTTTCAGCAATATAAGTTATTTGTAGAACTTCAATTGTTAAACAGTTTTGCAATTGATAATTTCATTCCATCTATTATAGTTTCTCAAACTGTAACGTTAACATTTGGCTTTTAAGGGCAACAACCACCTATAAAAGACATAATATGATGATCATCTGGCAATTTTGACTCAATGAGAATAATGTAGAAGATCTTGTCACTCTGAAAAGATTTGCTATTCAAAGTTCTTTCTATCTATCATAGTTTTTGAAATAATGGATAAAAATGGAAAATTTTGTCAAAAATCGTCATTTAAGGGCAATAACTCCTATAAGCCATCGTTTGATGATTTTGACCCAATTTAAACAACAGTAGATCTTGTCACTCTTGCAATTTAAAGTTTTTTTCTATCTATTATAATTTTTTAAGTAATGGCCAAAAGCAGTAAAATTTGTCAAAAATCATCATTTAAGGGCAATAACTCCTATAAGACGTAGTCTGACGGTTTTGACCCTAATTGAGCAAAGGTGGATCTTATCATTGTCACCATTTTTTCCCAATCAGATTTTCTCTATCTGTGACGGTTTTCAAGAAATATGTCAATATTTACATTTTACCCCAACATTCTATTTTTAGTGATGGTAGCCATGTTTTTTATCAGCAAACATATCAGACAAAATTTTAAACTAGATACCCTGAGAATGATTGTGGTAAAATTTGGTGACAATTGGCCTAACAGTTTTAGAGGTTAAGATTTTTGTAAAAGTTAACTGAGAATGTGGAAATTGGCAAAAATCCTGCATTCAACATGTTCAAAAGCAAAAACTCCAATAAGGAGTTGTCTAACAATTGTGGTCATAATGGATAATTTGTACAGCTCTGAGCAATAACTCTGGCAAAGAGTCGTCTGACGATTTTCATCATAATATGTTATTTGTAGATCTTGTCCTTCTGGACATTTTTGCTCTTTAAAGTTTCTTTCTATGTATTATTATATAATAGTTTTTGAAAAAAAAAACAGCCAAAAACTGTTAAATTATTGGAAAATAGTCATTTAAGGGCAATAACTCCCATAAGACATCATCTGATGGTTTTGACCCAAACTGACCAAAGACATATCTCATAATTTGTTTTTCACTGGCAAACATATTGGATATAATTTTGAAACTAGATACCCTGAGGATGATTGTGATCAAGTTTGGTAACAATGGGCCAGGAACTTTTAGAGGAGAAGATTTTTGTAACAGTTTACAGACGTCGGACGCAAAGTGTTGAGAAAAGATCTCGATATAACAATTCTGGTTTTATCGAGATAACGATATAATAATCCGAGATCTCGATATAACAATGATGGTTTTATCGAAATAACGATATAATAATCCGAGATCTCGATATAACAATGATGGTTTTATCGAGATAACCATATTATTTTTATCGAGATCTCGGTAAAACGGTATTGTTTTGCCGTGATCTCGATTTGAAAATAATTTTTACTAATTCTTTGTGTGTCCCCTTACGGATTCCGTACCATTCTACCTCTTACAATTAACATTGAAATTTTTTTTAGCAAAAAACTAAGTCCAAATTTGAAAAAAAATATAGAAAACAAAAAAAAATCCTTTTTTTACCATCATTTACCTTTTGACCACTTTATGTGAAATTCCAATACAATTATATGACTCCATTTGACTTCTAAAATACTTTAACCACAGAGTTAAAATAAAATTTTAAGTCCAAATGCGAAAAAATAAAGAAAAAACAAAAAAAAGTAATGTTCTGACCATTCCCTTGCTTCTGTCCAAATTTCAAATGATTCCATAAAGATTTGATGAAGATATTGATGTTTAGAAAACTTTAACCACGGGATTGAAATAAATATTGACAACGACGCCGACGAAAGAATTTTGGATCGCTATGTCTCGCTTTCGCGACTTTCATTGCGGGCGAGACAATAATGAGAGATTTACAAATTCTAACAGATACTTTGGATGACGTATGCAATATTATTACGTTTTAAAACTTTTTGAACGAGATAAATCATTATTTTAATATTTCTTCAGTTTCGAAAAATCAGCTATAAAATGTCACTTTATTGTAGTTTAGAATGCTCACTAAAAATATTAACTGATCCTAATTAGCATATTTTGCTTAAAATTTAGTTTGACTTTATTTATGTTGAACCAGACAGTATGTGTTTTTCTATTTAAGGTATTATGCTTTCAATGCACTTCAAATTTTACCCCATTACATATTTCATGAGTTATGTGTGGATGTCTAGTTTGCATTTGATGAGGTTTAATTATACTTTAATAGTCTTATATTAATTTAAAAATTCCCGGCACCTAAATCGGGTTTCAGGGACTCCGACTACAGAGCTGCCGGGCACGTCCCCAGTAGGTGGATAGGGGAATGCCCTGTCTATGCGGA
This sequence comes from Modiolus philippinarum, assembly GCA_002080025.1. NCBI lineage: Eukaryota > Metazoa > Mollusca > Bivalvia > Mytilida > Modiolidae > Modiolus > Modiolus philippinarum. Next base: position 9,211 of record MJUU01020557.1, read on the forward strand.
TAAGTCTGGTCATAATACGGGAAACCTGACCGCGAACCATTTTAGCCAAACGTAACGAAGACACGCCACGCTCCATGCAGTATAAAGAACTCTTCTATACTTTTTCTAAAGAGAGCGGAGTCACTTTGGCTAAAGTTCCCACCCCTACCCATTTCACCCCTTTTCCAGTGGCAATCAAAACTCGCTGCCCCGGTTATCCCTTCCACCTTTGTTCTTTCTTCTTTTACTAAAATCTTTTCAATTGATTATGATATAGCTGAAATATTGCTCACTGGAGAATAAATCAACAAAGTCTCTTTAAAGGTTAAGTCCTTCACGAGCATCCTTCACGAGCTCAATTGTTCGTTGCCTGATCCTTCACGATCAGAAAATACCAGTTTTTATGTTTTGAATGTTGATATATTGTATATAGAATTATTTTTTTTTGCATAAATAAGTTCATTGGTTATTGCAATATCAAAGTTTGTCAATATCTTGCAAAATTAAGTCTATTTTGTAATAAAATAGACGAAATAACACCTTTCTTTACCATATCCTCATGCATGTGGGTGAGGAGTCTGCCTTCAACGTTTTTAATGGCAGTCAAGTATTGCATTGGATGCGTGATGGATCAGGCAACGGTTCGTGAAGGACTTTCTATCGAGGAAAACATTGAAGGTCAATGATTATTTCATTATATTGTATTTATACGGATAAATTTCTAAAATTTCAATATGTCTGTCAAAATGGTTCAACAATACCTATCAATCCATGCTAAATTCACGGTTTAAAAATCATAGTTTTCTCAATTACCTAGTCCTTCATGTGCAATTTTCTCGATAAACGGAATGATGCCTGTGACACATTCCACCAACAAATAAAACTATTCAAAATTCGGACTCTATTAATTTCAAATTACAAATTTTAACTATAATCAACAAATTTGAGTTTCCTATGCCAATCCAACATTATAATGAAGTAGGTTGGAGTTGTTTTATCCTTTAAAAGTCAAAAGATCAATTCGAGGTTATGCTTTGGCAAGACTGGTTTGTCATTGTATACCCTCATTTCATTACAATTGTTAGGTTAATGGTCTTTCAATTTTGATTTAATCTGCACTGTAGAGACATAAATTGTCAAAATGGCCCTATTTAGAAACTATATTTACAGTCATTTTTGTAGTGTGTTATTCATTACTTTGTACCACATGTTTGTTTGTTATCTTGTCAGTAATGGCACTAATTATTGATTTTTGTTTTTTGTTGTTTTTTTTTGTCAAAAGAGACAACGCAAAAAAATATTTTGTTGATTGAAATTTTTACAATTTTTCGTTTTAAAAGCTTCTTCCTTCGGTATATTCCTTTGCTGAAGTATAAAGCTGACATATTCGTCATTTTCGCTAGCCAAGTGTTACGATTCGCCCCTCTCATCTTCAGCCTTGGCAGATCAAGCTTGATTTCTGTAGTCTCAAATGCACGTTTTTGATTGGCTGCAGTTAACCTTTGCTGCAGCTAATCAATTAGCTTGCTTTCAGTTTTTAAATATATATCGTAACAATAAAACTTAAAATATGGTTTTCAGTGATTTTTCTATTTTGCAAAATTGCCATGATTTTATAATGTTTCCTCACTTTTGAAGGGTTATTTACTTGTAGTTAAATATATTGTGAATTGTTGTATTATTAGATGCAATAAATACTATTTAATTGTTACAATACATCATGCTGAAGCCATTACTTAAAAGGGAGATAATTTGAAACTGAAGTTTCACATATTGTGGCCCAATCCGCCAAGGGTGAAGAGGAGAGGAGCGGATCGTAACCGCTGGTTAGCGAAAATGCAAATTCGTATGCCATTGCAAATAACGTATTTTTTCTCTGTTTTGAGTATTTTTTACTAAAATGTAGGAACTAAGTAAAATATTGATAGTACAGAATATTTTAATGAAAGATTTTACTTCACATAAAAAATATGTGTGATTTTAAAACAAGACAATATATTTGTATGACACTGTGTGAACCGCTTTGAAAAAATATACAAAAATTAATAAAATCGTTTACCTTCCCACGTTTTGTGAACAATGGGGCTATTATTCACAATCAGACAGGTACACTATAACGGCAATGAAAATAATTTATAACTGATACCGGATACTGTACAGCTTACCACAAAAATTTTTATTAGAAATCAAAAAATCAAATCAAATTTTATTGGTCAAAAGTACATTTTATATGCATGTGATATTTGATCCAATTAAGATAATAAAAAAACAAAGTAACGTGATATAAAAAACGCACAGGGAAGAACATGAAAAGCAGTAAGTGTTTATTATTACCAGAAAATAAGTTAATAAATTATACATCATATGAGACAGAAAAACAATCATTTAAATGAAGATGGTTTATTATTAAATTAAGTTTTCAAAGCGTACATGTGTATATGTCCCGTTTTGGAAATATTTCAACGTACATAAATGCCCTTACAAACAGATATACATTGCTGGGTCTGGCTAATGCACAACAAAGCCTCTTTCCAAGCTCCTAACTCAATTATTTACTACCGTCAAAGATGGCCTAAAGATGGATAGTGAGTATACTCAACAAGTGGTGTGAATCAGGTGTAGATTCTCAAAAACTCAAAAGACTTATTAAAATATCCAATATTGAACTTCTCGTTTTGGAGCTGTAATATTCCCTCATCTCCGGCATATTGTGTCTTCATTTCGCAATTATTCGCTATTGCTGTGTCTGTAGTTTGTACAGCGATTTTGTCAACGGTCTCAAAAACTTATCCATAAATGGTATATTCACTCACTGTTGCCGTTGTCACTACAAAAGTTTTACAGTCGTCACAATGATTTGACAGACCGTTACAATGTTTCTATTTCAGAGATGAGAATAGATATCTTTAGGTAGATCAAGAGTTTATTACCTGACTGATAAACACCGACTGTGACAAAACCGGACTTTTAACTGGAAGTGTGACGGGTGTCACGCGTAGAGCAGATCATGATTACCCTTCTGAAGCAATTCAGCTTTTGTAGGGGTTCACACTGCTAGTGCTTTAGTTTTGAGGCGTTCGGTTTTTATTTTTGTGCTTATTTGTTTTTTTTTCTCACTGTTGAGACACAGCAGTTCCTATTTTTAGCGGTGAAAAAAAATCACGTGCAGTAACTTTGAACATATTTATTCAGCAAAATAATGCATGACATGTAAAAACAAACAATAAATAACACATAATAGGATTCGAAAACAGGCTAAACATAGCTTATATTAATCCGTCTCCTTCAAAATCGGACATTTTTTAAACTAACAAGTATGAAAATGCTCCGTGAAAGAAGAAATATAAACTAACATAAATTGCTTCAGTGATAATATAATTACTGAATGACGAAATAAAATATATATGAAGATGAAATGCAAAATACCAGAAAATTTAAGTAATGTGGTGTTTTTCAGTTTGAAAATCTCTATCTTCTAAGGATAAACGTTTGTACAATTAAAAATAAATCTTCATTTTGGTCGGGGTTGAGTATAGACAAACAGTAGGAGATTAGCGTCTATAGTAGCTGGATAGTTTATTGAAAATTACATTTCATCGCGGATTGCTTGAAATCTGTTGAAGTGCTCTGTCGTTTCTATTTGACCACATATACAATTTGGAGAATCAACTAGGTCATGAATGAACAGGGGTTCGTTCAATGAGCTGGTGTTCATTCGCAACCTAGCATGTAAAATTTGTCCCATTCGAGAACCAAAATAGTAATAACTAGGACATTTATTTCTTATGGTTATCAGTCCCTTGAATATGTAGAGAGAAGAGGAATTTCTGACGTGGATTGGTAGACTATTCCATAGCTTAATGGTTGACGGTAGGAAATAATCAGAGTTACAATTAGTTTTATTTCGAATTTCCGATAGGTTCTGCGATTGAATGTAGCTGAGATATCTGGTTAGGAAACATGTTTTGTAAATAGTTTGGGGTATCCTTATTATCATTTTATAAAGTAGTATTAATTTATGTTTTTCCCTTCGTTTTGATAATTTCCCCAGACCGTTTCTTTATATAATTTTTGTATTGAAGTTAATTTTGTACCACCTGTTACAATTCTCATCGCCTCAATTTGAACTTGTTCAATTTTGTCAACCAATATTGGATATGATTGTCGCAGACAACATCACCATACTCCATAAGTCTAAGTTTTCCGGATTTTTTTTCTACTACCTCCGTCTTTTTTCTAAAAGTACAAATTTTCATGAGTAAATTTAAAAGTGACAACTGTTTTTTTTAATCTATGCGAGTTATATATCACCGTCATATGCTGACACATTTGCTACATATTTATCTTTGATATGTATTTTTCTGTCAGAGATAGCTTAATCAGCAGTTTTACATTGGCTTCTACAGTCAAAATGACATGCTCCCGCTTCGAATTTCAAACTTAATTGGCCGGAAATTTTTACTTTTACTGATAAACATTCATGTATAGAATAGACGTAAACAATGTGCAGAATCATACTAGATGCGGACAAATATGTTCTGAGATGCATTATTAGATAATTTTGCAAAATTTCAATATCTTCCCTATGCATTTCAACCAAACATGGCTGACAAACAAGAGTTACAACATGGCCGCCATGCAAATTAGTAAAGTACCAATGATTCTGTCATATGTCCACAAAATAATCGATTCACAGTTGATTTTGTTAATGCTTTTACACTTCTCAATTCCAAATTTCTCTTTTTATAATTTAATGTATCAAGGCCAAGATTCATTTCTTTTTTCCGTTTTCGAATCAATTTCTAAACGGATACGATAAAAATCCGGAATGTATGTTTTTCATCCAATAATTAGGATCGCCTTGAACTGATTGTTTAATGTCAGCAATTTGGACATTTCACCAGGTTAAACATATGTCATCTTGAGAAGTGGAAAACAATGTCTCGGTTGAATGCCCCGTGCAATTCAAAATCAACGAGTACTTTGCGCGCTCAGACCTTCGGTGTTGATTTCTGCTCTTACAAATCATTGTTTCGCTAATCATTTATCTAAAGCAAACATGCTAATTAAATGATAAATCACGTGGCAGCAGATCCCGTGAGACTTTGCAACGTCATGATTGGCCGACGGCAGAGGCTGAAATTGATAAAAAATGTCTGGAAAAGAGGTTGAAATAGATAGCAAATATAAATAAACAAATTCAGTATGGAAATCAGAGGAGTATAAGATTCACTTCGTTTTTGGTTGGTTCACCATAATTGGCTGAATTGTTAATAAATAAAATATTTACCTGTAAAAACTAGTCTTCAATAAAGATAAACAAAAGAAAATTTATGTCGCGCATAGTGAGCTTTTGACATGAAAATGTTTCAGAAGACTTGAATATAATTTATTAATATGCAATGACCACAAAATTGTACACATGGAAAGAAAGTATTTAAATTATTTGAAGAATTGCCACTAGCGTCATAAATGCAATCAAAGCTGATGCAAGGGTGAAATATTTCTATTTTTGTGTCTCTTTCAAAGCAATGTGATTATCTGTCCATTTCTAAATCTGTGCAAACCTGTAGACAAAGCATTATTCTATCTTTTTTATTTTCCAAATTATGGGGAATACTTTTAAATTACCTGAGGGCTTTGTACTGGTGTATTGGACATGATCAAGCGAGTATGGCTTAGTTCGGGACCAATTCAAAATGAATACCACTGTGCATTATTTTATAGTTTAATTCGTCAATGAACAAATATTGTAAAACCTAAAAAAATATAATGAGGAACAATCATAAATACTGTGTCAAAATTACGATAATTTAAAGTCAACTTATTGTCTGATGTCACGACGTCAGACAGTATAAAAATCAGAAAATGAACATCCGGTAAGGCGTTCATGTTTGCATTGCATGTCGGTAAAGCGTCCATTTTCGCATTGCATGACGGTAATGTAACTTGTTCATTTGATTATATAAGGTAACCACAATATCAATGAATATTAATAAATTACACTTCCGATCGTATTGATTTTAACGCAATAATATTTTAAATGACATTAAATACCATTCTTTAAGCGTGCTGTTGGCATATAAATAAACGCGCATCATTTTCTACATTTACACTTTAAGAAATTTTTCATACTGGTTCTGCCGGAATAAAAGACTGTCACAAAGAAACCAGTTTGTTTGTTTGTTAAGTATGTCCTTCGAGAACCGCAATTGTTGAATTATATTGTGAGTTTTGTTTGGTTACCGTTACAAAAATGTACATGTTTTAGCTAGGAAATTCTAGTAACTCATCCACAAAATATACCATTTATTTTCTAAGTAAAGGAATACAGATGTGAGACTAGCTTTTTGGAAAGCTAATACTTGTAATACCATATATTTATTATGAAAAAAATGTTTAAATACACAACAACCTGTATAAATAAACACAAATTTGACGTATAACTGTGTAATTTTATGCAGAAGTTTCCGGTTTCTTTACGGATAAATACAGTTGTTCCATTGGCTTAATCCTACCATGTATTTATAGGGATTTTGTTCCATGTACATTTACCGCATATCCATTTACATTGTTGTTTGTATTAGTTCATTTACGATGATCTCTCATAAATATGTTTATAGTCCGTAGTGTATGCTGTTTTTATTTTGCCAGTTATTGTGTACTTGTTCATGTTTGAATTTCTCATATGAATGCACTATCAGCATTTGGCTTTCTTGTTTTGTGAAAATTAAACTATCTCTGACCATCTGTATATATATATTGCCCACATCACCCGATTTTACTTGCCAAGTTTTCTTACAATCAACTCGATGAGTGCCCTGTGATAGTTTATATGTTTATTTGATATATTGGTCCCTTTGTCTGGTAACGAATAACAGTGCTTTGTAAGAGTACTTTGCCCGATATTTTGTGCTTGTTGACGATCCCGCATCCATGACAAAAGGGATACAAGGATGTAGCGTTTCACTTTTTCAATTGGTAGAAAAAAGAAGGGAAACGGGGAATGTGTAAAAGAGACAACGACCCAAAGGGGAGTAATAACAACTCAAAGCCACCATTAGATCTTCAATGAACGGTGAGAAAACCCCACACCCAATGTCAGGTCAGAGTCGGCCCCTGAATAAAGAGTAATCAAGTTAAGCGAAATAAACATCATCCTAGACTCCTATAGACATAAAGTAAACTACTTAGAAAAAAGACAAGACACACAAAGGCTTAATAAATTTCCTGACTTAGGACAGGCGCAAACTTGCTGCGGCGGGATTAAACTAGTTTTATTGGGCCCAAACCTTCCCCCTAGCCAATGTGATAAATAACAGACAAAAGTAACAACAGTAAAATTCAGTTAGCAACAGGACTGAGTCAATTGTGAAAAATTACACTGAAACAACTAAATATACGGACATAAACGTGAAATCACGAAAGACTACTAGCAATCAACTAACATGCCAGCTCCAGACCCATTACCAAACGACAAATAGAATCATGTACCCTCAGTATACAGCTTCCACCAATATCCCTTCCCCTGAGGAGTTTAGCATAATGATTTCATGCATATAACAGAATACATAAACAGAAAAGACACACAAAGGCTTAATAAATTTCCTGACTTAGGACAGGCGCAAACCTGCTGCGGCGGGGTTAAACTAGTTGCATTGGGCCCAAACCTTCCCTTTCACTTTTTCAATTGTCAACTTCCATTTTCTTTGTAGAAATATTCCAAAAGCACCATCATATGGAGTTTACATCTCCCGACTCATTCGCTACTCAAGGGCCTGTGGTCGATACAGTGACTACCTTGATAGAGCTCGGTTGCTTTTAAATAGGCTACTTAAGCAATGGTATTTTACCCATAACTTGAAGTAATCACTACGAAGTTTTACGGTCGACATGACGATCTTATAAAAAGAAGGAGATGCTTAGTCCACCGGTTCACCTGATCTCAGCCATGTTTTCATTGGGTCCGTGTCGATCATTTTTGTATGCGTGTGTGTCTTCATTTTTCTTTTCTGTGTTGTGCTTATGTTATGTCTTTGTATCTTTGTTTTTCCGATGTTGCCATCTTCCTTGGATCATTGTTCGTTTTTACTGACAGTTCGGTTCTCACTTAATTTAGCAAGTGAAATCCGCTCAAACAGGTGCTAGGGGACGCCTTGAACTAATTATGAAGTAGGAGTGTTTGCTTTTTGTTGAGGGCCTCATTGTGACTTCAAGATGAAGAACAACAATGAAAGCGTTGTTCCATTTGTGTAATCTTACCATTAAATTAAACTAAATTAAACTATACAAAAGTTTGACTGTTAATGCTCTAATCTTCTTATATGTTAACAATATGAGTAAAAACAACATTAGGAAGGACTAAGGATCATTACACTTTCTGGTAAACATTATACAGGAACAACAATTTATATTAAGTAACTTGGGATTACTGTTTACAAGTGCGCAAATATTTACAATGCATTTCTTTAAGGGGTCCCCTGCTTGGCGATAATCTAAAAATAGACGAAGATTTTTTTTCATCCCGATGGTCCTGAAAATGAAAAGTTTCGATTTCCGAAATAGAAAATGGGGGTCCATGCAGCGATTCTTAGTGCATAGTGAGTCTCATAAAGGGGTATATTGGAAAGAATTTTATATTTTCATGTCGACCAAATCCCATAAAAGGTCAAATTATCACCTATGGGTTACGTTGTTGAAATTAGATTTGCTATAAATCGAATTATACATATTATTCTTATCTAAACATTTAATTTTATTATCAGTTGTAGTGCTTTATTCGGAATACAGTTTAAGGTTCAAAACTGGATCGCTGATCGCAAGTCAATATTTGCGCTCGTGATACTTTTCTGAGTTTTCGATAAGTTTTATCAGTACAAAAAAAAAACAACAAAAAAAAAGACCAAAACGCTTTTCCTTTTGAGTCAAATGTAAGAAATGTTATTGTTTAAGCTAGAAAACTTATGTTTTATGAAGCATTGATGAACATGAGATTATATAGAGACTGACGTAATGTTTCAGACGAGTTTGGAAAAGTAACAATTACTTACAAGATAAGTATGTTACAGATTGTGAATATATATAAACAGAACATAATGACTAACCTAATCTACACAGACGTCTAACTGACTGGCAGCAACTTGAATATTTCATTTAAAAGATTTTTCATTTTCAGTTTTTTTAATGTATAAATAGATGTGAGCTATTGAGTTCAGTTTCATTTAATTAACAACATTTGATACATAATATCGCCAGAACTTTGAAAAACCCTCTCCTTAGAAATATGGCTCACTTTAATTTCGACTTTATTTGAAAGAAAAAAAAAACTATAATGGAAATTTTACAATTTCTGTTTTATTTGAATATTAATTTCTCGTAATGTTTTGTATGTAGATTGAGAATGACCATACATTACTTAAAAATGACCCTGTTACAATTAAAACAATGCGAAGATCGCTGTGTACATGTAAGTTTTCTTTGTTTTTGTAATACAGGTCAAACATTTTAAGTGTTGGATTTTTCTATTTTGAGGGAGAACAGGCAGGAAAATTTATAGGACTATTAATCGATGTGCAAGATACATTTGGTTGATACTGGATCGCATGTCGACAGGTGAAAGGTGACATTACCCATGTCAGATTAGTCCATTCTTGATGACAATCGCGTGCGTAAATATTTCCCATTTAAACATAATAGAGATTTCGGAAAAGTTGTTTTTCCTCAAAAGTATTTTATTTGTTAATAAGTAAATACCGAATTTAGAAGTGTACGGTATTTTTACATTGTAATAAATCTGAATAAAAAACTTAATAAATTATTATTTTAACAAGACAATTCTACAGCATCTTCTAATGGAAGGGAAGGTTTAGCATGCCGTAAAACCGGTTTAACCCACCATTCCTTTTGAAATGCCTATACGAAGTCAGGACATTTACAGTCGACAATTTTTCCAGTGGTTTCCATCTGTTTGTCTTTTTGTCTCATTGACTTCGGCTATTGTCTACTCTGTTCGGTAATTGTGTTATTATCCCCAACTGTAAGAGGGCTAGATATTGGGGGGACCGTGCAATAGTCCGAAGGTTTATCGGTCAGAAAGCCAATTGGCCCGAAGGTCAATTAGTCCGAAGGACCATTGGTCCGAATGTGCATTGGTCCAAAGGTTCAGTAGTCTGAAGGTCAATTTTCGGCTACAGTTAAAAAGTATAGGCGAAATCTGATCATATTTGAAAAATTCAAGTGGCTGTAATGCCTAGCCTTAAGTATAATAATTATGCTTTGCCTAAACTTTGATAATGACAAGCCTGACGAATATGCCTTAAAATAAGTAAAATCACTTTGACGAGGTATTACTGTTCTGTTCTAGGCATATTAATAATTTAGACTAGGCATGATCATACTACCCGTAAACACAATTACCTCCTAGGAACCCGTTGTAACTTTACACAAAGGAAAAGCAATATCCAGATGTGCATGAAGGGATATGATTTTTGTCCGACACCATGCAGGGGATATGATTTGACTTTAACTTTTAATCCACAGATTGACTCGT